>BRYF01000023.1:11659637-11662137 GCA_030159135.1 Actinidia polygama | reverse complement strand
TATTTATGCGACATTAAGCGTCCTCTTACACTTACACTATTTATGTAACTATAATCGTTCTTTTGTAAGACTCTTTGGATCATTCAAAAAAAAATCAAATTGATCGAATTTAGTAGCAACTACAGGTTACTAACAACTACTATTATCGGTATTCTCACAGTCAAGATTGCATTTGTTTTGAAGAAATAGTCGGCGAGTATGATTTTAAGAATAAGTAGTAATTGATATGTAACATGACGATGTGAATTTTAATATCTAATTAACTTTTATTTATTGCACAGATTCCGCTCACCCTAAGCCCACTCAAATAATATATAAGAACAATATCATATAATAGTCTACCTCGAACTTGTGAAATCACTCTATGGTCCATATGTTATATAGTTTTGTAATTTAACAAAAGATTATAACGCATTAAGAGGGGGATTAGTTGTAAAGTTGTGTCATGGACAGTGAAGTTGGTAGGATTATCTAAGGAAGGTATGATAGGGGATGAGAGCTGTTATGTAAAATTTAATGATTTTCATATTTTTATTTTGTTTAAACGCACTTTTTTTTTGTATTTATTGTGCAAAAGAGAAGCCATCTATCTGTTCCCAAAATTTATATCAAGAAATATTTCTATAATTTAAAATGAATTTTGTTCTGATTCATTTGAGCGTATAAATATCTCATATACCAAGTAAATCTGAACTATTTATTTTAAATTCTGAAAACTTTATTGATGACAAAATGCAATGAAGTGTGTTTTTTGGAAAGTGAATGGTGATTATGGACAGTGGTGTAGCCAGAAATTTTGTTCAATTGTATAATTCAATAGTCCTCATTCGACAAACTTTTAACTCTACAAACCAATCAAAGTAAATTTTACATAGTATACTATAATACCCGTTTGGAACCTTTATCGTAATATTACATATATTCAAAATAATAACACTGCAAGGTAGTTTAAACTTACCAACTTACATGGACAACGAAACTTGACATCATTCATATACTTTTTAAAAAAGTTTAAGAGATAAAACTATAATTTTAGTCGATCAAATAAGAGTTGAAAAAAGAGATAAGATAGTTTCATCTGAAAAATATGAAATCTTATAACACCTAAGAATCACAACTAGGAAGAAGAGATCGTAACTAAGTTATAATTTTGAAAAACAAAAAATGACACCATTATATTAGTTTTTGTACGAATTTAGTGGTGTCAAATTACAGAAACATCTTCAAGATTTTACAAAAAAAAAATAGAATTTAAAAATTCAGTAGGTTTAATTGAACCCGCTGACCTACACCGATCCCGGCCAATAATTATACCCTCTATCTTTTAAGTACAAATTTTAATTTGGAGATGAGCATATTAGGTGACTTAACTTGACATGTAGGAACCTAGTTACATATATTCCAAATCCAAACCATTAAACCAACGATTTGTTTTCATTCTGTGTCATGGTTTTGATTGAATTTGTGGGTCCTACAAAGTATTAGAGATTTCATCAAAAGGGCATTGTCATAATGATGCTGGGATGACCAAATAAAAGGATGATAATGGTGCTTATAAAGGTTCAAATACTAATAAATAAACATTTGCATGTGAGCTCATGGCATCTCTTACATGGATTGATTGGCCTCATAAAGCTAGGGTTGAATCATATCTAGTGGATCATTGAAGGAACAACTGGTTTCCATAACTCATTTATAAATTTCAATTTAATTATTTATGATTTTCTTTTTTGACGACGTACAATGTTAGTTAGTTAGTTAGATTATTATTAGTAAGCATTCGATATTTCTCTACATGCTCAAATCCCGAACTTTCTCTTAAAAATCACGATTTCGCTTCACTTTGAAGTTGTATTTTTTTTTTTTTGATCCGCAACGGAGGTAGGAGGGACTGACCTACCGTACAAGAACCCCTACTCATGAGGAACTAGAACTAGAGGGGAGACCTTATCAGATGAGGCGAGCCATAGCCTCATGGGCGGAGCTATCAAGGAGCAAGTGGGGTTAATTGACTCCACTGTTTTTTTTTTGCATAAAAGGATGAAAAACACATTGCCCATTAAACAACCAGAAGCCGTTCGCTCGCCAAACCTAGTGGGACCCACTACTTAGGCTACTAGGTAGTGGGTTTTTTTCAACCTAATAATTTTTGTTTTAGTTTTAGGCTCTCCCGTTAAGAAAAACTTTAAAAATATAAAATTTTGATCAAATAATAAAAATATTTATTATGACCAAAAATTTCATAAAATAAACCGCTAAATTAACTATACCAAACAAGGCCTAAAATATGCAATACTAATAAAATAAAGATGATAGATTATTTAGACAGATACATGCAAACAGGTTTCCTGGGGTACATTACATATGTTCATGATCTTTTTGGAGCGATGGTGTACGAATTTTGAAATAGAGTCCGCTGGGAAATTCAAATGTTGTGAAACGGAATAGAATCATTCGAAATGGCGGATTTGGGCAGGCTCAATAATAAGATGAAAACCGT
>BRYF01000023.1:11524637-11527137 GCA_030159135.1 Actinidia polygama | reverse complement strand
AAAAATTCACATTTTAGGCGTACTCGTTATAATTTTACAATCTAAAAAACAGATAAGATATAAACGTCAAATAAGACATACATTGCATGCATATACAAAAAGATATATTGCTATAAAATGAAGAATAAATTAAAAAATATATTAATTTTGAAAAAGTGTTGCTAGTTTGAAAAAAATGAGGGAAGAAGAAATAAGTGTTTTATTTTTTTTTGATGTGAGTCTCACTAAAAAATGATCAATGGGTAAAAAATATATTAGCTTTAGAGGTTTTTTTGACCATTGATGTGGACCCCACACCTTTGAGAAGAAGAAAATAATATTTTTAAAAAAAAAAACTTTTAATGAAATCTCAACCATTGAATTAACTCAAATAAATTTTAATAATAAATAATAAAAAATAATTTAAAGATCCAAAAATATTTATCTCTTATATTATTATTATTATTATGATGATACATTGAACCTATCAATCAATAATAGACGTCAAACAATAAAATAAAATACGAGCACGGCACATAAGTGCATGAACCTAATTGGACAAGGGAGAGTGGGAGAGCTGAATACCTAAGCTAGTACTTAGTGCCCTTGACAAAAGAGAGGAAAATGCCCTCTCATAAGCTAGCAACTAAGATATAGTTTAAGCCAAGTAATTATCACGAGAACAAGGCTTAGCCCAAGTGGTAAAGGTTCTGGGTTCGATTCTCACCTTCGCCTTCGGGCACATGGCGCAGCCCTGTGCGGGCGTCAGGTACACGAACTAACACTCGAAGGTATCGCGTTCGATTCCTGGTGACTGCATCGCATATCCGTGTTTACATCCTGAGGTGTGAATGGCTAGCTGCTCAGGACACAAAGATTAGCCTGTCTAGGATACTATGTGATTAATCAAAAATAAAGCCAGGTAATTATCACTTGATCCCATCTCTTTCCGGTGGAAGCTAGTGATTATAATTAATTATTCGTAATTGCGTAGGCTAGATTACATAACACATAAAAGTGAAACTCTTAGTACACCAAACTTCTAAACAATTGAATTATTTTAGATACAAGCCAAACCAATCAATTAAGATTAAACAATTGCTTTCTTTTTTTACATATTTGAGGAACTCTCAACGCTTTTAATGGTTGGGGGAGGAAATTTCAAGAGTCCCCCGAAGAGATGAATGAATCAATGCATAAAGTCGAGAGTTGGTTGTATGGAAGCGGGTTTATTAAGGGCCAACTCGATGATTGGAATGCTACTCTTCATGGTTCTAACCCCTATTATAAAATAAAAACTATTCTCTATTATGGGATGTCGTTTTCTTATTCCGTGAAATCTGTAGCTGGGTCAACGATTTATTTTGGTACGAGTGTTACGAGACACTATCTCAAGTAAAAATAGGCAAATACGCAGCTGAAGCAGCCTATTTATATGGCCTAAGTTAACAATTTAGTAAAAAAAAAAAAATGTTCTACCCCTCCTTTTTCTTGTTATCATATTCTAAGGCTCCGTTTGGCACCAGTTTTTTTTAGTTTTTCGCCTGACTTTTTTGCTTAAAATAAGCAAAAAAGCCAATCATAGTTATTTGTTTTGCTTTTCTGATTTTGTTTATTTGCTTAATTTTAGCTAAAATAAAGCTAAAAAAATAAAAAATCAAAAAATTTGACTTTTTTGATAGCAAATTTAAAAAAAATTTAGCTTTTAAGCATTACCAAACGGAACTAATACTTCAGATAATCTTAAAACCTATTTGTACAATCCCAGATTCTTTAGGAACATGTAGTTGCCCAATCCAACATGAATTCGGACTTATTTTTTCGATTAGGACGGGTATATTTGACTGTTGGTCTATGTAGTTTAACAAAAGTTTCATTTTGGTCTCTATAGTTTCAATTTGATCTATTAAAATATTGCAATTTTTAATAAATTTAATTCAGTTCCTCCTTTTAAATTAGTTAAAAATATTTACATAAAATGAAAAAGAGAGGGAAAAAATCATGTGATTTAGATCATCATTTTTAACGCAGTTGGATGGCCTCGATGGAAGGATCACATTGCCATTGACCAAAGTAGAACTCTCCTAAACTACAAGGACCAATAGTGAAATTACCCTTGAGATTTCTTTAATTCTTTTCAATAATATCTTCACAGATGTCCCACTTATGCCCGGCCCATCGTTTCTTTTGCAACGTGATTAGGACAGCCAAATCCTTATCTCCTCTCTCTCTCTCTCTCTCTCTCTCTCTCTCTCTCTCTCTATATATATATATATATATATATATATATATCCTCATTAATGGCCTTAAACAACACAAATCATTCTCTTCTAGGTATTTAACACACTGTGGATGGACTATTGCTTCCCTCACTACAATATCTTCGCTCTCCAATCTTTACCCTCCGCGGTGAGATCGCGGCCGTCGCCGCGACGGCTTCCCGGCCTCGTCTCCATCCACAGACCTCCGATTCCTTCTCGGCGGGTCGTTTTCGGTTGTCGGAGAAAGGTGATTGCGGCGG
>BRYF01000023.1:11477137-11479637 GCA_030159135.1 Actinidia polygama | reverse complement strand
ATGAATTCTTCTATAATTTTATTGTGGTAAATGAAAATAATATTCATGTATAGTAGTAATAGTAGAATTATCAAAAAAGAAAAAGAGAAAAATGAGGAATTATGTATCATCTATCATGATAGAGCTGGTACACCCTTCTAATTTTTCTTTAAAAAAAATGCTATACAAACTAATAGAATTTACAATTTTTTTGACTCACATAATTCAACCCATGTGGAAGGTGCGTTCCAGCACCACATACTTCAGTTTCGACCAAGGACATGGCAAACAATAGCACGGAGAAATCAGGATAATTCTCCACCAGAAGTGTGGGGTTGGTGATGACAGGACCTGTGGACCGCTAAAAACAAACCATTTATTGACATGCTACGTGATTAATAGTGGAGGGAGACGTCATTAATTGACATGATGCGTGATTCACGTAAGGTCATTTGGAAGAATTTGAAATAGGACATTGAGAAAGAGTAGAGACTGGATTTCATAATATTCTTTATAAATTAGTGAATTATTAATTTCTTTATGTGAACGTAGACATTATTGATCGAACTACATAAATTTTTATTGTCTTTTGTGTATGTGGTTGTTCTGGATAGTAAAGGATAAAACGAGTCTTTTTTACCTAACAATGGTATCAGAGTGATGTTCGCGTCAACAGAGCAATTTCTGCGAAGAACGGAGCAGATCTTACATTCTGTACATATCCAAAATTGCTCGGAATTAGATATTGAGAGATTCCTCTTTTCGAGATGAAGCTACAGAAGGAAACCTTCGAAAATGGATTCAGCACTCGCCCCCACGTGCTGGCTGAATATTGCACATGAGATCGCGCCGAAGACGAGTAAGGCCCATGCGTTGGGCCGAGTAGGTTGAGTCACTATTTTGCGCAAAGACAAATCGACCGAGACACTGAGTTGTAACCGATCGCGAGCCGTTGACCAAGCCGTATGCCGTTGACGAGTCGAGTTGAGGGGGAATATTTCGGGAATATTTCTGATGTTAGGTAATTGTACTTTGGTCCCTGAAGTTTAAAAAAATTATATTTTAGTCCTTAGAATTTTTAAAAATTATAGTTTAGTCCCTAAAAATTTTGAATATTATATTTTGGTCTTTATTTTTTATAGTTTGGTCCCAGAAGTTTTTAATTTTGAGAGTTTAGTCCTTTCTGATATTTTTCAGCATTCCAAATCTATCTCGGGGTTAGTTTTTAGATTTTTTGCTTCTATGGTAAAGTAAGATGACGGAGCACAATTCAAGGGCTATGATCAAGCTACAGAAGGAAACCTTCGAAAATGGATTCAGCACTCGCCCCCACGTGCCGGCTGAATATTGCACGTGAGATCTACTTTCTCTCACGCGCCACAAGCGCCAAAGACGAGTAAGGCCCATGCGTCAGGCCGAGTAGGTCGAGTCGCTGTTTTGCGCAGAGACCGCACACAAAGACAAATCGACCGAGACACTGAGCTGTGACCGACCGCGAGTTGTTGACCAAGCCGCGAGCCATTGACCAAGTCGAACTGAGAGGGAATATTCTCAGAATATTTCCAAAGGTTAAGTAATTGTACTTTCGTCCCTGAAGTTTAAAAAAACTTACATTTTAGTCCCTAAATTTTTTGAAAATTATAGTTTAGTCCCTAAAAATTCTGAATGTTATATTTTGGTCTTTATTTTTTATAGTTTGGTCTCAGAAGTTTTTAATTTTGAGAGTTTAATCATTTTTGATGTTTTTCAGCATTCAAAATCTATCCTCGGGTTTAGTTTTTAGATTTTTTGCTTCTATGGTGAAGTAAGATGATGGAGCACAATTCAGGGATACAAACCTGTAGCTACGAAGGATGAAGAATGGAAGTAGATGAACTAAAAAATAATTGGACAGATCAGACAGTGAATTAAACACGAGATGTTCCATCATGTAGCACGGGAGACGAGTGCTTATGAGTTGTGGATCAAGATGGAGGAGATGTATCAGGCGAAGACATGTCGAAACAAAGACTTATTGATGAGAAGACTTGTGAATTTGAAACTTCAGATAGGGACTACAATGGCAAAACATATGAGCAAGTTCCAGAATTTGGTCAATCAATTGGCTAGTGTTGACCTACAATACGATGATGAGACGTAGGCCCTACTACTTTTGAGTTCCTTGGTAGAAAGTTGGGAGATACTTATGGTTTCTCTTAGCAATTCAACACTAAATGGGAAGTTGAGTATGGTCAATGATGCCTTATTTAATGAAGAGGCATGGAAGAGAGAGATGGGTACGAAGATAGTGATGATTCGCGAGCCGTAGTCTCAGAGGAAAACAGGGAAAGAGGTCATCACGGATTACAAAAAGAGGAGATCCACTTTCTTTCTCTTAATCACCTCTCCTCTCAGCCATCTCTCAACTCCTCTAACCTTAATTCTCTCTACCTTTACTATTTATAAAGCAAAATTAGGGTTAGGAACAAAAAACTTAGGCTTGGGCCCAAAAAGTGTGAGTTGGACTCAACAATTCTATTTA
>BRYF01000023.1:11459637-11462137 GCA_030159135.1 Actinidia polygama | reverse complement strand
TTCTATCCATTCCATAACATTTAGCCATTATACAATAATACTATACAGGTTATGATTTCAATAAAATACCATGAATTTCAATAGATAGCACACATACTCCAAAAAAAAATACAAAATTAGATATTTAAAAAAAACACTCCGGAGTTTAGAAAGCATATTGTATACTCCTTCTTACCTCAAATTAGAATCAAGACTAATAGATATGTTGATCTATCGATTGGATATCATCCATGAATAACATATTGAAGTTTCAACTCGATTGGATATTATCTCACCGTTGATTCTATATCTTATCTTTCATTATTATATTTGACCACACCATATAATTTCTGTAGTCTCCTATCTTTTTTTCTCTCTATTTCTGTCCTTGCACTTTCTCTCTCTCTCTCTCTCTCTCTTTACATATATATAAACACAAAGGCCCCATGTGGCCCATCCCACACCACATGTGGTCAATTTTGACCCACATGTCCCTGTATCCATATTTAACATATGTCGTAGTTTTATGTTTAATTTTGTCAGAAATAATATTCGGATTAAAATTTTATTATCATAAAATTTTAAAAAAATTATCATAATGCTACCGGTGTAAAACACTTCATAACTCTTACTAGAATAAGAATATTATTATTATTAATAATAATAAATCAGGATATTACAGTTTTTGTCCCATTTTTCCACAAAATAATAGTAGAATGGGGAGAAAATTGGGGATAAACAGTATTCTGGTTGGAGATGGTCTAAGACCACATGCTTGTTTGGTTTAAAAAATCAACCTAGTACAAATAATGAATTGGAACAGAACCATTCTATTGTTCTCACGGTCGAAAACCTAACTCATTTGGGAAAATTAATATTCCCTTCCCATCAATTTATTGTTCATTTTCATTGTTTTAGAGAGATAAAAAAAAATATTTATATTTTTTAATTAATTTATATTTTTTTTATAATTTAAAAAATTTTGTATATAAGAACTAATGAGGATCTTCTAATTGGTATAAAAAATAACAAAAAAATATTCACAAAAGTATATTTTTTGTGAAACCAATTAAAATGCACAAACGTCAAAAAAAGACAACAAATTAGGACGGAAGGAGTAGGACTGTAGGACGCAACTTCCCCGCAGTCCAAAATTTTAAATTATGGATTGCACAGTGAGTTCAAATATATCGAGTTCATTTTAATAATTCAAATCATGGATATTGTAGATCTTATCGAGGAGTTTACTATCATAAGAAAATCACATTGATTGAAAGCAAATCAATACTCGATTACTATCAATCTATATCAAGATAAATTGGTATAATTTTGTGTGTAACACTCATTTATTAAGTTATATAAAATAATAATGAACGTATATTGATTTATATCCAATCAACATGATTTTTTATCGTATTGATATTTACAACAGATTCTATAATGTGAACGATTTAGATCATCAAATTAGGCTCAAAATACTTGAACTGGAATCCAAAAATTTGGAAGCTTTGTCCAAATTAATAATGGAGAGAGAAAAAACTGACATGACATGCGATTCACGAAAGCAAGATGAGGAAGTTTAGGTAAGACAGAGACTTGGTAGTTGTAATCTTTTTAATTTTTTTAATATGGCAGGCAAGAAGATTCAACATAAAATTGAACATATCAAAAACTAATATTATATTATATTATATATTCCGTAATTAACTAAAAAAATAATATTTCGGTTAGTCTGTTAATAGATCGAATTTAGATCAAATTCGTGAAAATTTTATTAAATCTGTTAACAATGTTTTTCTATGAAAAACAATATTTAAAAAAAACAATTATTATTTAAAAGAAAAACAAAAAAGAATCAAATGGGTAAATGAATCGGATCGGATTAAACAGGCTTCGAACCAGATTTTAAAAAATGGATGTGGATTTTTGCCGATATGATTGGGATCGAATGCGAATTTATTCCGACCCATTGACATACCTAATTTTAGTATATAATAGCAGGATATCAAAGTCTTTAGGGCAAATTTCACTTACCTCCCTTGAGGTTTCTGATAAATACAACTACCTCTCTTACAATTTTAAAAATAACACATATCTCCCATAATTTTAAAATTAATATCAAGATTCTCCATTGGAGCTCATTTTGTGCAAAAATGAGAAACTTACTCTTTGATTTAGGGTTTTCAAATTTGTTTCTCTCAATATACTCATTGTTGTACTCACTTACGCCGTATTTGGATTAAGTATTTAATAAAAGAAAAAAACCCTGATAAATCCAACGATTCAGATTTAATCTTTCTCATTTACTTTTTTTCAATCTCTATAGATCCGTCCCTATATTCTTGATCCAAATATAGTCCTAGAAATGGAAAATGAAAGAAAAATATAAGAAATGAATATCAAGTAAAAGAAAATAAATTCTTTTATTTATATGTCAAGTTAGTAATCTAAGAAGAAAAAAAAAGAATATTTATACGTCAAGTAATTTATTTTTTATTTAATTTTTTGTAAAAGAAAAATG
>BRYF01000023.1:11444637-11447137 GCA_030159135.1 Actinidia polygama | reverse complement strand
CTCGGTCTTTCACCAAAAAGGTCGACATTTCCTAATTCGCCAACTTCTCGGTCTTTCACCGTGGGCTTTGACATTCACTCCTCTCATTGCCATCTAGGACTTTTCATTTGTCAATTTTTCGGTCTTTCACTGTGGGCTTTGACATTCCCTCTTCTTGTTTCCATGTAGGACTTTCCATGTGTCAACTTCCAGGTCTTTCACCGTGGGCTTTGACATTTCCTCCTCTGATTGACATCTAGGACTTCTCATTTATCAACTTTTCGGTCTTTCACCTTAGGCTTTGACATTCCCTCCTCTTGCTGCCATATAGGACTTTCCATGTGTCAACTTTCCAATCTTTTATCGCGGACTTTGACATTCCCTCCTCTCATTGCCATGTAGGACTTTTCATTTGTCAACTTTCCGGTCTTTCACCGTGTGCTTTGACATTCCCTCCTCTTGTTGCCATATAGGATTTTTCATGTGTCAACTTCCCGATATTTCACCTTGGGCTTTGATATTCCCTCCTCTTGTTGCCATCTAGGACTTTCTATTTTGTGCTTAATCTAAGTCATCTAATTTCCGTACATCCTAGCATGTATTTTCCAAAACTATTTTCAAATTTCCATGTACACATAAACTTTAAATTTTTTAAAAGTTCCATCATATATCCAAGTTACATTTATCAAAATTTTAATGTAACAACATGATACACAAGACATCCTCATACTCAACGTAAACCAATTCCAAAATTCAATGTTTACAAAATAACATTTGACAAACGTTTCAATGTAAGTAATATAATATGCATAATATTATAAACCGTCAATAATATGCATTATTGAAATTATTTAAATGTATTTGTTATAAACAAAATATATAGCTATTAACATAAACCCCGACCCAAATGTATTTCCTTTAAAAAAAGAAAGTTTTTATAAGTTGTTACTGCAGGTGTCGACACCTGCGACCAGTAACCAAATTCCTGCATGAAGTGTCGACACCTGAAAATTTAGTGTCGACACTTGAAAGATTTTAGGTGTCGACACTTTAAAGTAAGGTGTCGACACCTGGAATCAGTAGCCAAAATATCAAGTTTACTGTTCAAAAGTGTCGACACCTAGGTTTTAGGTGTCGACACCTATCGTCAATAGCCAAAAACATAAATTTTACCATTCAAAAGTGTCGACACCTGAAACTTTGGTGTCGACACCTGCGACGAGTGTCCAAATTCCTTTGAAAGGTGTCGATACCTGAAAATCAAGGTGTTGACACCTGAGACCCGAACTCCAAATTTTTTTATATCAACCAATTCTTTCATTTAGGGTTCCCAAAATAAAACCTCAATGGGCTAGATGTAAACCACTAACAACAACCTAATGAAAATTTTCCAACAAGTAAACCCCATTTACAACCTCCATTATAAATTAAGTTTTTCATTTCAAGTACAATACTCAAAATAATACCTCAATGGGCTATATACTAGCCATTAACACCAACACAAAGTAAAACCCCACATTAATCGGATACAAATCAATCATCGATTACTATCAATTTATATCAAGATAAATAATTATAATTTTGTGTGTCACACTCATTTATTAAGTTATAAAATAATACTGAATGAATATTAATTTGTGTTTAAATATTTTGCAGTAGTGATCTTCACAACAGAGTCTACAATATGAACAATTTAGATCAATAAAATGGACTCAAAATGTTTAAGAAATTTTGAAGCTTTGTCCAAATTGATAATGGAGCGAGAAAAAATTGACATGGGACATGATTCACGATCGTAAAATCAGGAATTTAAGATAAGACATAGACTTGTTGGTTGGATCGGATTTAGATCAAATTCGTAAAAATTCAATCAAATCCGTTAATATATTTTTTTATGAAAAATAGTTTTTTTTTTTTAAAAAAATAGTTATTATTTAAAAGAAAAACTAAAAATTGATCAAATGGGTAAACAAATTGGATCGAAAAAATATCCAAGTCCAGTCCGTTCAGAATCGGATTATTAGATGCAGATTAAACGGGTTTCAAACTAGATTATAAAAAAAGGATGCGGATTTTTGCCAATCAGATCTTAATCGAATGCAGATTTAATCCGACTCATTGACAAGCCTAATTTCAGTATAAAATACCAGGATATCAAAGTATTTAGGGTAAATTTAACTGACCTCCATTGAGTGGTATGACAAATACAACTACATCTCTTATAGTTTTAGAAATAACACTGATCTCCCTTAATTTGAAAACTAATTTCAAGATTCTCCCTAGGAGCTCATTTTTGTGCTAACATGACAAACTTAATTTTTGATTTAGAGTTTGTAATTCTTTTCTTCTCAATATACCCATTGTTGTACTTACTGACGCCGTGTTTGGATTAAATATTTAATGAAGGGAAAAAAGCCGATAAATCCAACAATTCATATTTAATTTTTCTCCTTTACGTTTTTTCAATCTATACAAATCCGTCCTTAAATTCTTGATCTAAATATAGTCTTAGACGTTGACG
>BRYF01000023.1:11347137-11349637 GCA_030159135.1 Actinidia polygama | reverse complement strand
TTTGGGAAAAAAGTCCGTTAACGAGAATAAAAATAGATTATTTCTCTAGTAAAATTATTTTTTTTTGTCTTTAGTGAATATAAACTCGTAGATTCATCTAGTTAATAAAAATCGAAAAGTATTAAATTTTAATTAAACTTTAAAAAATTAAAAATTAAAGTAACTAAAATAAAAAAATGCAAAATAAATTAAGCAAAACTAGGCTTATAGCATAAAATCCAACCTGCATTTAATTTAAAACTTTAAAAAAGCCTGATGGTATAGATGTAGAGATTAGGGAGCGATTCGTGGGTAAAACGGCGTCTGCCACGTGGCAATACCAGTCTGACGTAAGACCAAACATTCTGTCTCTCCCTCAGGCCTCATCCAATAACCGTACTTTTTGCCGTTTCAGTACTCCGTCATGAGGAGCAGCGAAGCATTGTTTGGGCACAGAGTAAAATTCATTTATCTGACCAATTAAGTTGCGCCACGTCGGAAGTAATTTTGCCGTTGGATCTCGCGTAAGGTGGGTCCTTCACGTGCATATGGCCTACGTGGGGGAGCGCTTCGGCTTATCAAATGTTGCCATGTACAAATTTAGGATGTTGAGTGGGACCCGTGCTATTGTCAAACCTGTAGGTATTATCTAGGAAAATGCTAAGTTTACATATTTTTTGTACAACTTTTTTACAACAAATGCAAAACGATACCGTTTTGCACGAATAAATGCAAAACGACGTCGTTCTACTTATCCTCTTGCGTTTTGCCTTTAAATGGAACGACGTCGTTTTGTATTTATTCGTTCAAAACGACATTATTTTGACTTTGTTATACAAAAGTTGTATAATAAAGTGTGTAAACCTAGCATTTTCCGTATTATCCATTCCCATTTCCTAATTTATGTCAGTTTTCAAATGTAATTTTGTCCCATTTTAACCGGATATTCTCATTTCCTAATTTCAGTCAATTTTTATACGGAACTTTACCTCATTTTAATCGGACTTTCCGGTAGTATAATAGAATTGGTTCTCTAAATTAATTAATTCTTTATCAAATTACAAAAAAAAATGGATAAATTTTATTAACCTCCCATGAGGTTTCTGACAAATACAGTCATTTTTTATGTAATTTTAAAAATATCACTGGCTTGGTTTACTTTTGAAATTAATTTCAAGATTCTCTTAGAGTTATTTTTTTTATAAAAATAATAAACTTGTCATTTGATATAGGATTTTAAATTTTTTTCTCTCAATATACCCATTAAAATAAATATAATAAATATAATTTTGTTATCAATAATTTAAAAAATAATTTAAATATTTTACTTTTTAATTTATCCTAATCTAAACATAATTAAAAAATAAATTTTGCTATTAATTTCTTTAAAAAAAAGGAGTTTTATTTATTTTAATGTGAAGAGCTTATTGCCATTTTTTTCTATTTCTTTCTTATTGTGAAGAGCTTCTTCTTCTTGATGTGATAGTTTTGTTGTTTTTATTTCTGTTCGCATGGCATAGGCAGGGTATTTTGTAGGGCAACATGGCCCTTAATTTAAGGGGTGGTTGTGGTGAAATTGGCGATTTTCTCTCACTTGTAAGGTTAGAAAGCTAACTGTTGGGAAGTTACAAGGGCACTGACCCAGTATTTTTGGGTTGGTTGCTCTCCGGGATTCGGGTTGAGATTTGTTTGGGCTGGGCTTGTTTCCAACTATTGTCCAGTCCTCTAATTTGGGCCCACTAAAGAGAGTTTGATAATTTTTCTTTCTTATTTTTTTTTTTGTGTGCGCTTTGAATAATTTAAAACACAATATATAGGCTCCGTTTGGTAATGCTTAAAAGCCAAATGTTTTTTAAGCTTGCTACCAAAAAGGTCATTTTTTTTTATTTTTTTACTTTTCTGACTTTACATTACCTAAAACTAAGCAAATAAGCAAAATCAGAAAAGCAAAAAAGCTAACTCTAATTGGCTTTTTTGCTTATTTTAAGTAAAAAAAGGCAACCGAAAAGCTAAAAAAAGTTGGTGCCAAACGGAGCCATAGTTGCACAACATTAGATCAGAAAACACATTTACGACAAGGTAAACCAAAACAAGTTTTTGTCACAATCAATTAGAGTTGTCTACACGAATCTTTTTACGTCATTGAGCTCTATTGAAAGCCAAAATATTCACTGAGATTCAATTTAATCATATTATTTTTTTTACCGCATCCAATGTTAACTTTGGTCTACCTTTCCATCTAGTATCGTCACTACCAATAATTATATCGTTTTTTCTTACTATCGCATCAATAGACTTATGACATACATATCCATACCATATTTCTCCTTACTTCCGCTTCAATAGGCCTACAACATACATGTTCATACCACCTAAGTCTATTCTCGTTAATCACATCAATGTCTTCCCTTATAACTCATTTTTTCTGACTTTACTTTAGAGAAAAATAATCAAATAAGCGAAAATAAAAAAAGCAAAAAAGTCAGCTCTGTCTGTTTTTTTTTGATTATTTTACACAAAA
>BRYF01000023.1:11312137-11314637 GCA_030159135.1 Actinidia polygama | reverse complement strand
CCATAGACCTAAAACATTGCCCACCAGCACTGCCGCCACTGCCTCATTTCACTATTTCCATTTCTCCTCTCTTTTTCTTTCTTCATTGCCATCGCTATTGTCGTCATCCCTAATGCCACATTGTCACTGCCACCATCGCCTTTATTTATAACATCCATCGCCATTGAGAGGTCCCTAATACCAAAACCTCGACCAAACACACAATTCATTTGTACTTGTCACATAAAAACTTACAACCACTATAATTGCGACTCTAAGCTCATCACAAGTCAATTTTCTACCATTGGGATCTTCTCAATGACTCGAATAATGGAATTACGGGGTAAGGAATAAAGCGATAGTGGGACAACAATAATGTAGTAGGTGGTGGTGTTTGGCCATGGATGATGGCGATAGTGGTGGCTATGGAAAAAGAAAGATAGTGGGGTGAAAATAGTGAAAATGAGGCGGTTGTGGCTAGCGGTAATGGTGGTGGCAGCGTGTAGGGGGTTAGATCTAAAGGTTGTAGAGTTACGGTTTAGCATGAAAAAGGAGATGCTGGGTTTGTTGAAAAATATTGGGGGGTGTACTGAGATGGGTAGAATAGTTTACTCATATCTATGATATTATTTAGATGCTTCCATGTCAAGGATATTATTTTGGATGCCTTTGCTGATATGATATTACTTATCCATTATTTCATTGTTCTGAGGTTCTTTTAAAATTATATGTATTATATACTGACTCATCAGGTAATATTATAATCTGTCATTCCTATCATTAGAGAACAATTAATATCAGTGCCCCTACTTCAAGTCTATTTTTATACAATCTAATATATTTAATGAATTTTTTCATAAATTATATATTTAATAGATTTTATAAAATGAACGATTCAAATTACGAAGATCAACCAATAACAAGCACATCAAGAAGACACTATAGAGAGATAATGCTTACTCGAATTTTCATTTATTTATTTATTTTTTTGATTTGAACCGCCCTAATCACAGCCGTTTATCAGATTTGGAAGTTGTGTGGGACGATCAGTAGAAATTGGGAGCAACAATCACCAACTTGAGCTTGTCAAACTTATCAAACTGATATCACGTTTATAATCAACTCAATTGATAAACAAACTAACTTTAATCGTATCTTATAAATCTATTTCTTTAAATTTAAATAATATACACTTATCGAGGTCAATGAATGAAAAACTCTATTAGATACATGGAAAGTATTTTTTTTTTTAATCAGAGTCTACTTTTGACCAATGACACTTTCCCTATTTAGAAAAAACAGAGTTCAGTCAGAGTACATTGATACATAAAGAATTGCCAAATTAGGAACGATTAGTATGTTAATTAATTATCATTTAGAAATACATAATTCCAAGAGGACAGGGTTAAGGATATCAGGTAAAGTTTAATTTTTGTCTTAAGCAATGATTGCGAGATTACCATGATTATAAAAAGGACTTTTGAGTGAAGAAAAGTGGGATTTCTTTAGATTGATAGATTAAAAAATGGACAAATGAACTGTAAACTGTCTCTGTTTGTAAAGCTTCCATTTTTGCATTTCTTTTTCGTGTAAATTAAGGATAGAATTTATAGGTTGGACAAGTGTTTTTTTTTTTTAAATTTTTAACTGCTTTCGTTTTTAGTAAAAAAAATTTACCGTTTGATCAAAATTCTATATTTTTCAGTTCCTCTTAACAAGAGAGGAGTCTAAAAATATAAAAAATTTATGCAAATTTAAAAATTAAAAATTAAAAATAAAAATATCTAAATGCAAACCAAAGTATAAAAATGATTTTTCTTGTTTTGCGTGAACATTTTTATATTTTTAAATTTTTCTCGCAAGAGATATTGATTTATTATTTTAAAATTTTATGAAAAAATTTAAAAGAATCATTAAAAAGGAAAAAACTCGAAAATCAAATAACTAAAAAAAATTGAAAAAAAAAAAAGGCAAGTTGTGCCTTTTGTCCTAAGTCCACCATGTCAAGTTGTATGGTGGTTGCTTGTCAATGTCCGGTAAGAAATCATCTTGATTTCTTATTGATAATTACTATTTATTCATAATTAAACAATCGCAAGGATTTTAGGCTATGTTTGGATACAGGAAATCCATCCAGCATTTTGATACAATTTTTTTTAAAAAAATAATTATATAAATTCTAATTAACACCTATTTTGAAGAGAGAGATGAGAGAGAAGACGAGGGTGAAGCGTTAAAGGCGAAGTTAAAATGGATAAGGCGGTAGAAAGATTTGTCAAATAATACATATTTTAGAGTTATTTGAAAATCATTTAGTTTATTCGATATCCAAACATACTCGACAAATTTAGTACAAGAATTTGAAATTCCAACCTCATAAAAGCAAACTCACTTTCCCTTAAGATTCGAATAGTCCCCCTATCCAATTCCACTCCTATAATTACATACCAAACAAGGGATAAGCAAGACTATTTAAAAATTGAATATTAAAAATAAAGTGAAATTCAAAATCTCACAATAT
>BRYF01000023.1:11284637-11287137 GCA_030159135.1 Actinidia polygama | reverse complement strand
GATAGAAAACATATATTTCCATCACTCCGCTGTCTTGTTCTTACTTAATTTAAAATATTTTGACTATAAATACAAATGCAGGTATACGGATAAGCATTGTTTGGTTTACGCCAAAAAAACTTGATTCAGAGACTTGAAGTTTGGAATTAATATAAAACCTTTTTGACTATATAGTAATTTGTACTTTTGGTCATCAATTTATGATTCGAGACTTGAAGTTTCGTTCTTGTCTGCGGGCACTCGACAACGCGGAATCTACGGTGAGAAAATTTGTGATTATAAAATGACGAAAACAACCCTAGTTTCCAGCTGTAACTACCCAAATGCCACTGAAACCGTTGACGCTGTGGTAAATCGGTGCCGTTGAGTTGGTGAGGCAGGGGGACCCCACCACCAACAACTATATTTCTTTATTTGGCATGTTATGGTGACGGGTCGGGTGTGATTAACCCACACACCATTTGTCTATTGTGTTTGTCATTAATTAGCGTTTTCTTTTTCTGTTTGAAACTTTGAATTTCTTTGGGAGAATTACGGAATTAATCCCAATATTTTACCCGGGTAACAAATTCAACCCTAAATTGCTAAAACGACACGGTCTTGCTCGAGAGAGTTCCTCTCTCTCTCTCACACACACACCACACACTATGTATAACGGCCGAGGATCACTTGTCCTATTTTCTCTGTCTCAGATTTCATTGGGTGACACATGTCCATTTGTAATTTATCTGTAATTTACTAATAGGTAAATTACACAACATCTTCTGATAAATTACAAATGAACAACAAGGACAAGGGAAATGGGACATGTGATCTTCTCCCATGTATAACGTACTTGCACTTTGGGGGTCTTTAGTTTACAGAAAAGGTTACTGATTGTTGTGCGAGATAGATGCTAATTCAGATTCCTTTTCTTGGGCGGCGGTGGCGCGCAATGGAGGTTGGGACAAATTCCTAAAGTGTTGCAAATAGAGTTTGCCATATGACGGATAAGAGAGAGAAGAGACGAAGAGATACTTTGGTAGCAAAAAAGATAAAATCCTGAACGAAATGAGGTATATTAATATCAAGCAAAATAGGTTGAAATAAAGATAAAATTAATTTTTTCATTATATTATACGTTCTTCTTTATTGGAAATTATTGCCATGACAAATTGCCAATATGATAATATATATATATTAAAAAATAAATTCATTTAAGATTTTCTTATGGATCCAACTAGGCATTTTGTCATTTTCTAATAAATAATGCTAGCAAGAGTCCGGGTTGCCCGACAATAAAGCCAAGATATTTTATTTTATTTCTCGATATTTAATTAGATAACGAAACCAAGTATAACACATTGTACATCAAATTAAGCACACAGCAATATTAAAGCCCATTTAGAATAAATTAGATTATTACGAATTATTTTTTTTGTGTAGTGAATTTTTTCACATTGTAATTATTATTTTTTAATTTTCAATTCGTCTCAATTAAACAAACCGGGAAATAGTAGTAAATTTTTTTATTGTAAATAACATTATTGTTTAGAAAACGTCTGTTACCTTGTTTCCAAATTCCAATAGCATATAGGTATTTATTTACTATGCTTGAGATTTATTTTTTATTTCAAAGGCTAAATTTCACTAACTTTTCTTGAGATTTTTGACAAATATAATTAACTCTCCTACAGTTTTAAAAAGAGTTGTGACATTTTTTATTTTTGAAACTATTATCAAGATTGCCCTTAGAGTTATTTTTTGTGCAAAAAAGACAAACTTGCCATTAGATTTAGGGCTTCTAATTTTTTTCTCAATATACTTATTAAAATAAAAAATATTATTTTTTAAAAAATAATAATACCAAATTTTATTTTTAAGTATGTTTTGATTAGAAGCACTTGAAACGTAAAATATTTAGATTAATATTATTTTAAAAAATATCATTAATAATAAAATTTTATTTTTTAAGTATATTTTGATTAGGAGTAATTAAAAAGTAACTATTTAGATTGATTTTTTAAAAAAATATTACTTATTGATAAAACATAAAAATATAGTAATTTATAACTAAATCAATCTTCAGGGTCAGTCAAATTTAGGGTCAGTCAAATTTACCCTATTTCAAAAGATTGGCTTTTTCTTGGGATTTTACTAAAAGTTATTAGTAATTTGTCCATATTAGGAAAGCGATATTACGTGCGCAATGAGAGAGATTCGAGTGATTCGACCCATTTCACATGACATGGAAAGAGTCCTGATTTCTTTTGTTTTGCTGTGCCTTTCAAAATGATAAGCCAATGATTTATATTCATGTGGGTGGCCAATGGCCATGATTTTGAAGTAACACTATGGTAGGGGACTCTTTCCACTTTTATCACCATGTACATGAATGAAGAGAAAGAGAGAGGGTAATAGATTTTGGAAATATATATATGACTTAGAGAAGAGAGAGAGAGAGAGAGAGAGAGAGAGAGAGGGGGTATATATATATATATATATATACATGAATGAAGAG
>BRYF01000023.1:11104637-11107137 GCA_030159135.1 Actinidia polygama | reverse complement strand
ATATGATAAAAGTGTTTTTGGTAATGGAAATTGTTTTCACAAGACAATAACAATTTTAAAAATTGTGAAGTATAAGAAAGATGTTTTCATTATTTTCGAAACAATTTTTTATTCTCTCCTCCCTCTTCCAACAATTTAGGCCACCACCCCAACCTTTAGCCACCATCTCTAGTGTTGTTGGTCATTATCTCTAGCGAATCTTTAGTGATTCCTACCTTATTTTGGTCCCCAAAATTCCGAACACCGTCTCCAGCGATCCACCGACAATCTCCCCACTTTGGCCACTGGCCTACTCCGGCAAGAGCTTCGATGTAACTCATATCCCCCGGTTACCCCCTTCGTTCACCCTTTAACTTGTTTACAAATTAAACGAGTTTTCAAATACGTATGTGCACCAAATATATTTTTATTTTTGTTTTTAAATAAAAAAATAAGAAATTGTTTATAGAAAAATATAGAAAAATAAAACCATAAAGACACTGTTATTACTACTAAATAAAATTTTAGATAGAACAGAAAAAAAATAGTTTCACCTCTTATTTTACCATCAAGTAGTCTTTTATTATTTGGATTTTTTTCACTAATTAAAGGGAAAGGACATGAAAAAAAGTAAAAGAATCTAACATTTTTTTTCTTTATTGAATAATTAATGAAAAAAACATTAATATATGTATTTGTGAAATGGTGACGAAAGTCATTTTTTCCCACGTCTTTAACATCTTAAGATAGGGGTCGTCACTGTCAATGGACAAAAGAAAAATGTTTTGAGAATATATAAAAAGTTGATGCCGATAAGCGAAAATTGTCTAAAAACATATGAAAAATGAGACTAGAGCATGTCAATTACTTATGTGGTAGGATTGATGAAGCTAGATTTAATTGTGATGGTAGTAATTCTTGAATACACAGATTTTTTCCTGATTTTCTTGAGCAGAAGAATCGAAAAAATATATATAAAAAAAAAATCATATTTAAAAAACAAAAATAATAGAATATCATTTTATTAACTAGCGGTGAGTGTTCAAGCGATACGTGTGCAGATTTAATTTTTTTTAGTGTGTGGTAAAAATCTTAGGCGAGCAACCAACAACCAATATTGCTCTTCGTCACCTCGGTACTGGACCTCGACTAATACTTAGGCGACCTACGCAGCAATGAACAAACATAATCGGCCGGGGCGAGGCCACTCAAAATCCCTCCGGCGTGCGAATCAGACCAAGGCTATCAAGAGATAATAAATATGGCAAAGTTCTCATAGAACTGTATATTGTGTATTGAGCGTATCGAATTGTGTACCTCATAATGATGGGGGAGCTAGATGAAGAATGGAGAGTCGTGTTAGGAAACTACGGCATGATCCTCGGAAGGATAAGTATGGAAGGATATCTCAATAATATGGAGATAAAGTAGGAGAGTACCATCTAAAGATCAATCCGCAATTATAGGAGCCGTGATGGAGTATGAGTCTGATGGAGATAGTTTCCTTGTAGAGGTGGAATCCTCGTGGAGGCGGGCTCTGATCAGGCGGAGGAGAGATGAAGAAGGAGTCTTGCGGTGGCAGACTCCTTGTGGAGGTGGAGTCCTCATGGAGTTGGTCTCTGATCTGGCGATGTGAAAGACCTCGCCTATTGGCGGTTTGGAGAAAGGCTCTCACATGCATTGGTGAAGTGATCAATTGATGTTGGTACAATGGGCGACCAGGATTTCATGAAGTTAAGGCGATGTGGTTATTTAGGCGACGTGTTCAACTTGAAATACAACTTGACAGATATTTTTATCCCACATCAATTTTTGTTTTTCTAGCAGTTATTGTAACATGAAGCGATTTCTAACAATTACGCAAAGGGATACTTTTAAAAAGCAAAAAACGTGAATCAGCCCACAGACTCAAATGCTAGGTCACATAATTCGCCCACCTAGGGTTTCGCTCCCGCTTTAAAATCGTGAATTAACGAATTTTGGTGAAAATCTTATAAATTCGCAAATTTTATTTTATGAGAGCATGAATTTTAGTTTGTGAGAGCGCGAATTTTAATTTTTGAGAAAACAAATGTTAAATTTTGATAGCACGATATTTAAAAGTGCTCAAAATAAACTTTTGATAGTACCGATATATTCGTATCAACGAGACGAGTCCAACTCATCAAACACAGATGCCAAAATACGCGCCACGCGCCACAAATGTACCCGCACATGAAATCTACTCTCTGCACGCACCACACGCACCAACAAAGGTAAACGACTAATGGGATTACGCGCGCCATGCGCCCCGATCTCACATGCTACGTCATCGATTACGTCAGCGAATATTCCAAGAATATGCTTTTATCTTGTAAATTCAGTCTCATAAGTTTTATAAAAATGAAGTCCTTAACTTTAGTAAATTATAGCTTAGTGATTATGGACCAACTTTAAAATTTTAAATCGACTTAAAATTAGGGATCCATTTAACTTTAAAATTAGGGATCCATTTAAGTATTTAACTATAAACTATAAGATA
>BRYF01000023.1:11097137-11099637 GCA_030159135.1 Actinidia polygama | reverse complement strand
TTTGATTCATGCCACATAAATTTAAATTCAAAACTCATTTTTATTACACATGATAAAAATATATTTATATTCTCTACACTCCTTTCTGTTTCTCGCTACATCCCGACTATTCCTACCCTCTACGGCAATCACCACGGCGGTCGAAGGCCACTTTTCGACCAGTAGGAAACGACTTTTTTGACGAACCTCCAGTGACTTTTTTATAAACTTTTTAGCGAACTTTTTCAAACACAACTTTCACTGTTGGTTTCACATATAAATTTCGTTATTCGTTTTCTATTCTCATAATATTAAAACAGTTAAATTTGTCTCTAAAAAAAACATCGAAAAATTGTCAAAAGTTTCAGAGATAAATTGCACTGTTGGTTCTACAAACATTTTTCACTGTTCAATTTGTACTTTCATAATACTAAACACAATGAAAATTATCTATGACAGAAGTTGTCTAGAAAAGTTGAAGGAGGTTCGACCAAATTTTTTTTGAAAAGTGGTCGCCGAAAAGTTCGCCGAAAAAGTTGTTATTGGAAAGTTCACGAACGATCGTTGACAGTGATGAGTTGATATTTTTTTATTGAATAATTAATAAGTAAATATATTTATAATTAAAAAATATAATATTGTCTATGCATAAAAATTTATAAACTTTTTATTATAAAAAGATTAAAAATTACATTTTTTAAAAATAATTTTGTATTTTGATTTTTTGAGAATCTAAAATATATTTATATAAATATTAAGAGAACAATAAATTATGAATTCGCAAAGCAACATAAATGACTGGTGATGAAGGCTACAAATGATTATAATAGAGGACGAGTCTTGATTTGCATATATCGTGAAAGACAATAGTCATACTGGGAAAGAAAAAATAAATGAAAGAAAATGTGTGAGAGAGAAATTTAAAGAAAAACTTAAATATTTCTCTTATTTTTGTTTCTTAACAAAATAACTAAATAAAAACAATTTTTTTCTTATTCAACTTTAAAATATAGTAATGAAAAACAATAATTGAATTTATTAATTTTACAAAGAAAACGAGAAAAAAACGAAGAGATAAAATTAAAAATCGAAGTAAAGTTGAATGAGAAAAAAGTTAATTATAAAAAATATAGTATTTTTTTTAATTATAAAAATTAATAATTATGGTATGATATATATCGAGATACTTTTTAATTGGACAAATCAAATTAATATATTATTAATTAAATACTTTTTATTTGAATTAATAATTTATTTTTATATTAATTCTAATATGAAAATCAAACAAATCATAATCAAGAGGATAGTTACCATATAAAAAAATACTTTGTTCTAAGAAAAATATAATTTGTTTTATTACTCGTCTTTTATCGAACGAGCTGACCTATTTAAGAAGAATATTGATTATTCTTATATTAATTTAAATATGAAAGTGAGTAGAGCTCCTACAAATATTCTTACGAATAATAGATATAGTAATAATAATGTGTTATGCATGTGACACATTTTACCCCAGTGGCGGACGCATAATTTTAGTTTAGGGGGGTCAGTTGTATATAACTAATAGCAAAATAGTTAAAATTCTTATAAATTCACTCCAAATTTTAATATTTTAAATAATAAGCACAATTTTTTTTTTTTTACTTTTGGATACCCATTGACATTCAAATCACACACAAAATAAAAACACACATTCCCACCACCTCTCTCTCCAAAATTATTATTATTTTTTTTAAAAAAATAATTTTTTATTTATTTTTTTAAGCCCGTTCACACCTATAACCAGCACACAACAACAAAAAAAACTTAAAACCCATTCACATACACATCTCTCTCTCTTTTTCTTTTTCTTTGAGAAATTCAAGATTTTTGATCAAGACTTGCAAATTTTATATATTTTTTTAAAATATTCCTTATTTATAAAATAAATTATATAGTACAAGAACAATAAATAGACAAATAATTTCAAAATAGATAGAACTATTTGAGTGACGACACGTGAATCTTGGGAAGGTTCGACTAAAATAAAAATGTATTTAATATTTTTTTTTCAATTGTAGACTAAACCAAAATGAACTAATTTACTATATACAAGATACATACAATTTTAATGTATATCTATTTATTTATCTATTTATATATATTACATAAGGAGAGATAATATTACGTATATAAAGACAAATATATAAATTTACGTATACATATGTATTTATAATAGATTAGTGAAGTTGTAGGATTTTATTAGGAGAGAGAGAAACATAATTTATGAATAATAGAGTTTTAAAACATGGGGATGTTTTAGTAGAGAGAAGGAGAGTGATGCAAGGTAAATAAAATTAAGTGTAAATTAATATTTATGAAGTAAAATAAAAAATATGAATAGTTTAAGGGGTAACTTATAAGTAATTTAAAATGAGGGTAAATTAGTAATTTTATAATTTACTAATTTTACGTTAACTGTGTAAGAACTAGTTTCGTTTCCGATAGTTTGATGGGGTGGCTTGTAAGAAGTTTTAATTTT
>BRYF01000023.1:10982137-10987137 GCA_030159135.1 Actinidia polygama | reverse complement strand
TAACATTATCATAACATTCTTTTAAAACGTATGTATTGAGACTTGTAATATATATATATATATATATATATATATATATAATGTTGCATCCACACGAGGCCTCCAAAAAACCCATTTTCTGTATAATTGAAGTTTCCAAATGATTTTAAAGCCACCTGGCCATTTCCTGTGTCAGTTTTTTTTGTCATTTTATTATTTATTTTTTCTTTATTTGTAAATTGGCATGCTTGAAGACGTCCAAAGTCCTCTTTCAGGTAGCTTGCGAATGGTGGCGTCTTCGTTATTCTGTATTTGTATTGAGGGCATTTTCGGAAATTAAACTAATAAATAAAATTAATAAATACACTAATTATTTAACCATCGTCGGAGTTTAAGATCAACGGTGATTTAACTTTGGTTTCACGTCAGATATGAGTGGATCACGTCACGGCAATGAGCGGATCACGTCACATAAATTAATAAATACACTAATTATTTATTATATATCCTCAATTCTTCTAAGGTAAATAAAAAAACTACTAAAAACGCTAAAAAAAAACTTAAAAAAACAATAAATTATTATTCCGAAGAAACATTCAACATTTAAAAGTTTTTCTGTTTGAGTCGGGCATCTAAACTGGCGATTGTACCATTGCAGTCTAAGCATTTTGAATCCGTTTTGTATCTATTTTGATAATTCAAATCATTCATATTATAGATATCTTCAAGAACTTTAATACTGTAAAAAATAAAGTTGATCGTATACGAATCAACAATCGATAAATATTAATTTATATTAAGATAAATTGGTTATAATTTTGTGTGTCACGCTCATTGTTTAAGTTATAAAATAGTACTGAACGAATACTTAATTATGCCCAATCAAAATAATTTTTTATATTACTGATCTTGACGACAGAATCTATAATATAATGATTTCAATTATCAAAATGAGCCCAGAATACGACCTAAAATACTTGAATTATACCGATACAAACTTGTGTTTTCTACCCGAATTATTTTTCATGACATTTTTAACAAATACTTATTTTTCTATGTTAAACAATTTTTAGGAAAACTACTTTTCGAGAATATGAAAATATAATTTTGCTACATTTTTTAAAAATAAGTTCTCTTTTGAAAAATGCCCAAAAACATATTCTGAAATTCGACAAACAAATATTTTTTTCCCCGCGAAATGAAACAGAAAACAAAAACAAAAACTAAATTCAAAAGGATTTTGTATACGTGGCAAATTCTCATTGGTTTATCTGTTTATTCGATGCACGTTGCGTTGCAGGGTTTGGACAGCTCGGACTGACGAAGGACGTGCAATGAACGATTTTACTTTCATTATTTTATGGGAAGAATCAAACCTACGGCCACGATACGTGGAGAAGTGTTCGGTGCAATAACAGCCGTTGGATGGAACGCTTATTACGTGAGAAACATTTCCATATCCATATCACCGCCTTAATAGACGGGATCGACTAATTGTGTTCACGTGTTGACGTAAGAGAGAGAAAAGGGCAAAAGGAAAGTTAAATTTATTATTGGTCCCAGCAGTTTATATAGTTTCATTTAAGTCCTTATAGTTCTAATGTGAACAATTACAATCTTATAGTTTCTAATCATTCGCAATGTGAGCCGCTAATCTAAATATGTTAAAAATAATACTCCCTAAGTCCCATATTAGTAGTTCTTTTTGGGAAATCAAACTTGTCAAAAAAGACAAAAATCATTACATTTGACTTTTGTTTTCGTTTAAATATCAGTTAAATAATAGACAATAAAGGGTAAAAGAGATACTTGCATAATTTTATTTGTTTACTGCTTGAACTGGACATACATTTTGGGATATCTCAAAATTTAATGACGGACTAGTAATACGGAACATATGAAGTAAATAATTTGAATTGGACTTTTTTCTTTCTTGCATCCTTCGTCAATATTTTTTTAAATTTTGAATGAAGGAATTGCATTGAAATTGATTGAAAACTGTAGAATTGTAATTAATTAAAGAAAAATGATAACTACCTCCCAACAACAGTGATTAATGTGCTAAAAGCCTAAAAGTGTATTGATTTATGGAAGACGTGTGTCAATATTATAAAAGTATATAAGAATATGTGTAAAGTGTGTAAAAAAAAATAAAAAGTAGCATTTATTATTCACCGCCCACTGGCCTGTGATTAGCAAAACCATTAGTTAAATTGAAACTATAGAGAACAAATTGAGGTTCTACATAAACTACAGGGACCAACAGTGAGATTTACTCAGGAAAAGGAAAGTTCTTCTCCAAAAAGGAGAAGCAAAGGGAATGGGCTTTGGACCCACGGTTCATGGGCCCATATATGAGTGGGCCTGTGAGAGTTTTCTGTTTTTTGGGTGGGGCCCGTACGAGTTGACTGCCCAAGCTTTTTGGGACTTTTAAGTTGGGCTTAGATCACTTGTTTTGAATCTCTTAGATTTGGATGTTTAGCCTTTGTAATTCAAATAAAATTGCAAAGAGACTACTATATGCAAAAAACAATGATTTCCAATGTGAAAAAATCTAATAAAATTAGGCTCAGTTTGGAGTAATGATTTTTTTTTTTTTTGCAATTTTTTTAGTCGCTTGTTTTTCGAGTCTTGTTCTTTTTAGTATTTTTTTTCGCTGTTAGATAAAAAAATTATACTTTTTCAGTTCCTCTTGACAAGTTGTAAAAAAATTCATCTAATGTTCCCTACTTATTGTCAGATGTTAAGTCATATAATTTTGATATGTAGCAATTAATCATTATGAGATAATTATTGGGGGTTTAATGTGAGGATTACATATATTTGATATATGAAACTTGTTGTATTATTATTATTAGTGGTTGGGTAAGCTATGTGATATGAACTAAACGATATTTTTAAAATTGAATAAATGGTAAAACTAATAGCTTTGGTATAACATTACTCACATGAGTTTATCGCTTATAACGTTATTTAACCTTATTTTCAAATGTTGAGTCGTGAGTCATTGTGATGGCTTGTCTATGTGCTGGACGCAAGTCTTAGGACTTGAATGTTTTGGATCATGTTGAGCTGGTAATTACTTCACTTAACATTGTTGGTTGATTATTTTAGCGTTAAGTCTTGGTCTTTAACGTATTTGATTGTATTTATATTTTATTGCATAATTAAAAGTTCTATAGATTAATTTGAGTCTTCCTCTTTTATGTTATATTTTGTTATGAATAAATCAGAATAATATGTCAAAACTGGATTAGTTAGGCCTGAGGTGGAAGTTGTACATTGGCCGATGACGAGATTTTTACTAACCCTAGGTCAGGGTAGTCATACACTCTCTTAGAAGCACGTATTTAAGACGAAAGAATATGTAACCCTAATCTATACAGAAAATTTAAAATATAATAATACCCACTATAGAAATTGTACCAAGGCCCAACTCTTTTTTTTTTCTTTCAAAAATATTATAAAGAAAAACACATTTTTCAAGGAGAATATCCCATATATGATTGTAAATCCAAAGTAATATCTTGATATGTAATCTTGAATGAGGATTTCTTAGTCCTCAACTGGGATTTTTTCTTTTAAAAGTGTGAATACACCATAGTTTGGATGTTGTGATAATTTATCTTTAAAAGGGGTTATTGGGCTATCTAGTTGGGCGTTGAAAGGGGGTTTATTGGTTTGGGCTTGGGGTAGTTGGGCCGAATGTGTATTTTCTATAAATTTAATCTGAGAAATATTTTATAATTCTAAAAATTAATAGACGATATAGTATAGATTCATTTCGTTGTTTGATCTCATGTCTTCAAGTGAATTCGAATTAATTATTTTAAATTTGAAAAGCTTTTCTTGATAAAAATTGAGTTTGGAGTTCCCGTAGTACCCTGAGACACTATAGTCCGTAGTGCCATTTTTATGGATTTATCATTGATTTATCTTTTTAATTTGAACCATTTAATTTATAGAATCTCCTGAACATATGATCTATGCAAAAAATCAAGTTGATCGGACATAAATTACCAAATGATCGATGTCATTTGCCTTGTGGTATATTCAAAAAATCGTACTTGACGTTCATTTGTTTTAAAACAAATATATTTAGATCGTATAATAATTGATGTTCGATCAGTCTTTTTTTTATATAGACGATGAACTCTACAAACTCTATAATATAAATAATTTGAATCATTAATATAAAGCAAATCCATTTTGAATTTAAGTTTTTTTTTTGAAAATATTTTTCTACTCACCAGATTCCTCCAAGACAAAACAGAAAAATAAAATAATCACTGAATAAATTAAAAATAAAAAATAGTTTTATTTCAAACTCTGTGATTATTATCGTTGGGCTTTCGATTTTCCTCGGACACGCCATTAACGAGCTATGGGACGGCTGAGGCACAGCCACGTCGCCAACCCAAACTCATCATAACCCTGCGTCAACCACCGCCTTTTGTAGCAAGCAAATAACAACCTCTGATTTAGGCCGACGCCGCAAGCAATTCCGGCAACCGCCTCTCTGCGCCAATGGAGACAATTGCTTAATTGCCAGTGCAAAATAACCACCACCCTTCAAACCCATACCGCCACTTGTATACAAAGCATATCTGCTGGAATTAAGAAGATTCTTTCCTAATCTAATTAGGAAGTTTCTTAATCTAATTTATTTCCTTTATTCTCTTTCCTAATCTAGTCCTACATTGTATTATATATTTAGAGTTCTTTGAGAAATAAAATTTAAGCCTTTCAAAAATTCTATTTGGTATCAGAGCCATCTAAACCCTAGCCACCACACTGCCTTTACAGCAGCCCAAACCCTAACCCAACAGCCACCAGTTGTTGCCTCTGTGCAGCCCTTCTGCCGCCACCTCTGTGCAGCCATTATACAGTTCTGCATCTATGCAGTCCAGGCCCTTCCCATACAACCACCACCAGCCTGCTGCATCACCACCAACCTTTGCCCGTGCAGCCTCTGCTCGTACAGCAGTCCCTTAGGCCAGCCCTGAGTTGTCCAGTGCATC
>BRYF01000023.1:10864637-10867137 GCA_030159135.1 Actinidia polygama | reverse complement strand
GATTTGCATCAATTCCGTAACACTCGATCCTCACCATAGAAAATGAAAGAGTAGTTTGAATTGGGAAAGAATATGTATTGGGGGACTTTTCAACAATATAAACATTTGAGGGGAAAGTTGCAAGAATTTTGCTAACAAAATACAAGAAAGAAAAGAGTTACAAAAGGTTAAGAGGGTAAATATGAAAATTACAGGAGGTAAATTGAAAGCCTTAATTAAGGGGCACGCGAACCTCCTGGTCCCCTAAGTGCTCAGTCTTTATGAATCTATATTTTCCTTTGTTGTGCCCTTAATGACCAGCCCGTCAATTGCTAGTTTTGACTGTCAAAAACAATTAGCAATACCCATACCCTTATTTTAAGGGACAATTATCCTTGATGGTATGTGTTTATTGTATTCAGATGATCTGGTAATTAGATAAAATTGCCTCCTTTAGTTTATTTTCCTTGGAGAATCAGATCTGCCTCAATTCTCTCTTCGGGATTACTTGTGAAGTTAGTCGGTTGAACTGATAGAAAAATACTCTTGTCATATTCTCTCTTCTTCTTTTGAGTTCCCCCCACTCCCACTGCCCCACCCCACATATGGGGTGGGGGAGGAGGGATTTGAGGTTTTTCTGCTGAGAGTATTGATGTGATTGTCACTGGTATTGTTATAATTGGGTAGTGAGTAGGTTAGGAGATCAAGCAACGGGTTACAATCATAGCATCGCTACTGCTTGTTACGGAAGTATGGTAAACATCTATTCTATTACAGGTTTGTTTGGGTAGTAGCTTGATCTTTACTAGTCCATTATCAGTCAATGTAAATGTTTGATAAGATGATCGAACTTCTGGGTTTTAAATATTGATGTTACATTTATCTTGGTTAGGTATAAAAGTTTTGTGCCCTAGTTTTGATGCTCCTTCACACGCACGCACACACACACGCATAGACGTTTTGGTAGTTACTTGATCTGCACTAGTCTATTATCAGTAAATATTGATGTTACATTTATCTTGGTTAAGCATATGAGTTTCGTGCTCTGGTTTTGATGGTCTTTCACGCACGCACGCACGCACTTACACACACGTTTTGGTAGTAGCTTGATCTTTACTAGTTTATTATCAGTCAATGTAAATGTTTTGTAAGATGATTGAACTTCTGGGTTTTAAATATTGATGTTACATTTATATTGGTTAAGTACAAGAGTTTCGTGCTCTGGCTTTGATGGTGCTTCATGCACGCCGCACGCACGCTTACTGAGAGGTCCTGCTCAGGCAATTTATCTAAATATGCTACTTCATTATGCCGAAAGCCACAGACCATGTTCATGCACATGCCAACTTTGCGCTAGCCATAAGAGCGGTTGCGAAAAGAGGATTTGTATAGAGGATTGTAACGGAGCCTGTGATAAAGGCAATGCATGACCAAGAGAAGCCATGCCTCCCTTCAACTTTTTCGAAATTTGTTTAGTACCGGTATAGTTTGTGCATGATGCAAAAATGTTTTAGAGGTCATAATTTTTGGATGGGGGTATCTTACCCATGACTGGACTTTAAACTGTTGGCATCCTAGTGGGGAATGATGATTCTAACCAACTGATATATAAATAAACTTGGATCTCAATTATGTCACATATTATGTCAAACTATATATAATTGAAAATTTTAAATAGGGAAATTTTTAATTGATATATTAAGGTGAATGACATAGATTTATTTATGTTCTTTCTATGTTCCATCGTTCTTACGTATGACATTAATTATTTAAAACTAAACGCCATCTTTTTACCTTCAATTATCTTGACACCCTTTAAATAAAGGGATAGTAGACCACAACAGGCATTCCTTGGCAATATGGTGCCGTGATTCATTCGGAAAAGAACAGAGAGAGGATAGCGGCCACTGTCAAATGAGAATGCAACAAATTAATCCCTCGTGTGCGCTGTTTCCCAACTGTTTTTTTTATTTAACTTTCAAATTGGTCACTGATTAAAAAGCAGTAATTGTTGTGGGTTTCACCTGAAGTCAGGAGGTGATTGCATTGGACATGAATTGCACGTGAAAGTAAAACCGCCTCTGTATCTGAGGGTATTTGGTCACAGGATCAATGCTAGTTTAAGCATTTTCTTTCCAATTTGGTGAAGTAGTTTTCCCAAGTTTTCAGTGTGGGCTACGATTTGGAGCCCATCTTGGGCTCATATTTGTAATATGAACCGACCATTTGATAGACCCTCCTAAAAATATCATCTCTACAAAAAATTAGATTAATTAGGTATCGTTGCCCATATGATCCTATCAAGTTTGTTGTGACAAAAAATGTCTGATCTAGCGTTTTTTTATATTTGACCAACAAGATTTTTTGCAGTGTGCCATGGCTGAAACTAACATAGCACTGGTAATATCGCACAAATGCTTTAAAGCCTGAAATTAGGCGCGTTAATGGATCGGATAAATCCGGATCCTATCTGAAACCACAGACCATGCTCGTGCACATGCAAACTTTGCACCATCCATAA
>BRYF01000023.1:10737137-10739637 GCA_030159135.1 Actinidia polygama | reverse complement strand
GAGATCATAAACAATGCTTCTATAGGTGAAATTAACTCCGAATGCAACTCTTTGAAGAAGTCTGGTTAGGGAATGGAGGAGTGCCTCAAAATCTAGGAGAGAGAATTTGTGATAACCTTCAATGGTAAAACAATGATATCATTGATTAAGAATAGTAATTAGTTTATCTTCTTAATCCAATTACCATGTCTGTGTCTTGCAGATGTCAAATATACCAATCAACCTGTCTTCTGTCCACAAAAGTGGATTGGACCGTAGAGGTAAAGAGTGTGGTGTGGGCTCTCCACTGCAATGATTCAAACAGTTGATATTCCTTTATCTTACGTAGAGAGACAGAGTCACAGAGGGAATAGGGTTGCCAGAAGATGTGAATAGGACGATGGCAGCTTTTAATAACAGATTTTAGATTATAGATTCTTTAAAAATAATTTTAAGGTGATTCTAAAATCTAAGGAGTTGAACAAGGAATTAAAAGCTGATTTTTTAAATTTGAGTTGGAGGTGTTTTGGAGCAGATTTTGATATCATTAAAACACTTAAGAGACAAAAATATCCTTGTGAATTATTTTTTATTAAAATATAAAGGGCAAAATGGACAACTTTATAATAAAAAAATAATTTTGCAGCTTTTGCAGCAAACACTATTGTCCAGCTTTAATTCATAATCTCACAGTTGCAAACAAGTTTATCAGTTTTTACTACAGTCTAAAATCCTTCAGTTTTTACTAGTCTAAAATCCAAATCTAAACAAAATCTTAAGCTAAAATCAGAAAATGTTGATTTCCACAATTATTACAGTCACCACCCAGAGAGAGAGAGAGAGGTGGGGGTTGTCACTTGCAAACAATCACACAGGAAAATTACAACAAAATCTCAAGTTTTGATCATGGGAAAATATTAAATTCTATACTTTTAATATTTTTAATTATAACAAATTAAATTTTAAAATTTTAATTCGATAACAATTTAAATTATTCGTTAATCTCCATCTACCTATGGCAGTTGGTTCATACCCAAAATGACTTCTTATAGGGCTACCCTTTTAAATCATAATTGAATCAATTAAAGAGTTTTGATTTTGTATTTATTTAAAAAATAAATAAATTGTTATGTTATTTTGTAATGAGACTGATTCAATTGAGACTTTAAAAAGAGAAAAATTCTATACAACGTGGTTTCAGTGCATTTTGAAAGGAAACTAGTTGGTTCCATGCTATTAAGTAGTGGAGAATAACGAATGATTTAAGATGCTACTGAATTAAAATTACAGGGTTTAATTTATTATCATACTCAAACTCTGAAATTTTTTAAGTTATTTTTTCTTTTTTTCTTTTAATGTAAGATGCAGGTTGCACGTCTTATTTTATTAGCAGATACTCAGATTATTCTAAACTTTAGAATCTAATTGCTTAGCTGGTATAATCCCTAGAATCATGTGCAAAGTTTTATATTTTATGTTTTGTTTTTTGTGATTATAAATAGAATTATATGAGATTACATTAAATCGGGGAATAAACCCACAAAGCCCGACTCATTCGGTGAAAGAAATTATCAATCTTTGTTTTTGTCAATGATTGATCCGATCTTCTGTTTGAAAGTGTACAGAGGTAGACAACTGAGCTAAGCCAATTGGTTTTGTGTGCAAAGTTTTGGAAACATAATTATATATATAGGGGTCAGATCCGAGGACACAAATATTAATATAATTTTAGACATTTTATTATAATCCTTGAAATCGGCCCTATCAAGGGTTGAGATTACAATGGAGTAGAATTTTAAATTTATTAAAACGACGTAGTTTTAATAAAGTTCAGGAACACTTTAGAAAAATTTACTCCATTGTAATCTTAGTTCTTGATTTCAAGTGATAGAATATAGTGTCTAAAATTGTGTCAAAATTTATTTCCCCTGATCCGTCCCCATATATATATATTAGGCGTGTGTTTTCATTTTACTTGTATTTCTTTCTGTCCATGGGCTTCATGGCCCAATTTACAAATTGGGCTGGGCTTTCTCATGTTGAGCATGAATTCCAATTTAGGTTAAAATAGATTTTGTAAAACTATTTAGTCTTTAGTTAATTTTTTTTATTTTTTAATTAATTTTTTTGCTCGTCTTCATTAGATGCATTGAAAATTTTCTTTTTTTATTTATAAAAAAATTAGATTTAAGAGATTTTTTTACATATGTGATCATCTCAACAGAAACTACTATATGAACTATTTAGATAATAGGGAATGAGCTAATAGTTTTCTAATTTTACGATAAAGTTTAAACCCTAACTTTAGAAAATTTTAGTCCTTCCAGTTTACTTTTATTTTTTTCTGGTCCTTAAAAATACCATGTTTTCATTTTGCCCCACCCCCGACATATAAATTTTCACCCGAACTTGATTAATTTGTCTTCAGAGAAATCTTTCCTCTTTTGATTTAATTTTTTTATCGTTCTAGTTCAGAATGGTAAAAAAATAAAAAATCTACAAAAGACATTAAAATCCAAAT
>BRYF01000023.1:10622137-10627137 GCA_030159135.1 Actinidia polygama | reverse complement strand
TGCTAAATTTATTATTAATGGTTTTACTGGAGTTTTATCTGGTTGGTGGCATAACAATCTTAGTACAATTCAGAAGTTAGAGATTTTAAATGCCACAAGAACACCCTTCGTGGAGATGCTACTTATACTTATACTTTAGTAGCTACAATTGTCACACACTTTTCACGAAATATATCGCAGAGAGAAAAAAGTATAGAAAACTTCTTCAAAATCTTAAATGTCATTCTCTTTTTTTTTGGCTCGGGTAAATAAGTTTGTATTACTCAAAAGTGAATGTACAATATATTATGAGCATTCCCAGGAGAAACAAAAGGCCTCAACATCTCACAACAAAAGACTAGGCAACAACCCGACTCCAGCCAAAACAAACATCAAGACCTAAAATCAGGGAACAATCTCTCACTCATATTAGGTGGTATAAGAATGTATTTTTATCAAAAGTTATGCTTAGGGATGATGTAAATTCATCATATTGGAAAGTAAAATTTATTGATGGCCTTCCACCCATTTCTTCTGAAAAGGCTTAGAAGCCAAAATGATGGTTTTAATATTTCTTATGATCTTCTCACTTATAGTCAGATCATAGAATCCTGCACCCAAGTAGGATTAAATATCTGCAATGATATGAAATTGCAGTATCAATTAAAGCAGCAAAATATAACCGGGAAAAGGAAAATAAGAGAATTATGTCAACAATTTGCCTATGAGATATCTACCTCTTATCCCAAAAAAGAAAAATCAAATAAGTTTGAAATTTCTAAATATAAGAGGAATAAAAAATCAAAACCAAAGAAGTATTCTAAGAATACTATTCTAAACCAAAAAATCTTATAATAAAAAATCTTCAAAACAAACCAAAAACCTTGCAACTTGTGTGGCAAAGTTGGCCATTATGCTAACAGACGTTACACAAAAGAAAAAGATAAATGAAATTCAAATACATGAAGGTTTAAAATTACAATTAAGCAAAATAATTTTAAACACTAGTCCTAAAAACAGCGATTCTTCAAAAGAAATTTCTTCTGAAGACGATTTTCCCTCCATAACTTCTTCAGATTCAAGCCAAGATTCTCCAACAGTAACTTGCAAGGGAAATTGTTCCACTGAACAAAACTATTGAAAAGCTATTGTGAAATCAAATGGTTTAAATGTTTTAATCACAAATCAAAAGTGTGTGGATATATATATATATATATATATATATATATATATATATATATATATATAAAAGTATAATTGGCAGAGAAGGAAACAAAAAATAAGTGACAGATGGGAAAAATCTGAATGTTTTTGAAATGCATTTGGACACACTTTGACTCACATTTGAATTTTGATTCTTATGCCTAGTATGTTAACTGTACATTTTTGAATTTTCCTTTGTGTTGCCTTTCTTTATTGTGCTGATGCTAGTGTTTGATGGGAAAAAAACTGGAAAAAATGGTGTTTAGTATAATTGAAATTATGTTAAAATTACTTATTTAAAAATAAAAATTAAAAAGCTTCAAAATAAAACTTCCAATAATCAATTTTTTTCAGTTTTTGTAAATTGTTTTGGCCATAAACAGAAGCAGAAACTGTGTTATACACTCTAATACAATTTTAAAGACAGAAAAACATAGCTTAAAAACTGTGTCAAACATGCACAAAGTTATCCTTTTAACTTTTTCAATTTCATTTTCCTTACTAAATTTTTAATCCAAACATACCCTAAACGAAAGTATTAGATTTCGTAGGAAAACAAAGGGATAACAACTTGAATATCCCATCCCCGTTTGCAACAATACCAGCTTAACCCCATCTAATATTTTTTATTATTTTTCTAATGACTTTGAAAGTACTATTGTACAATGAAAACACATAAAATTGTAATAATCATAGTATTTACGTCAACTTCTATATAAAAAAACAAATGCACATAGCCAATTATAGAACACAAAAGCAGTTTCTTTCAACACCTTCAAATGCAAGTTCAAATCCTAAATATACTTAAATAGGGATATTTTTATAATTTTATCTCTAATGGGGGCCTAAGGACATAAGCCGTAACCCGTCCCAAACCCTACCAAAATTTGAAAACCAGTCCCATACCCCTCCCCAAACCCGATTTTTGTCATCCCCATCTCTCCCTATTAGGGGCGGATTGAGAGCGACTTGCCGGTTACCCTGCCCCACTGTCATCCCTAGCTCCAAGAACTCTTAAACATTGTTTACTTGGATCAATTTTGATCACAAAATACACACGTAAATATCATTGGAGCATCAAAATATATGCAACTACAGAAAAGACATAGGGTACTGGGTAGTGAGTGAACCCAAGATCTTCGAGTTTACAGTTGGTCCCAATAACAGCCTTAACAATTGGTTAACCAAACAAGTTCATAAGACATCTTGCGAGTTAACGGGTCTTGTTTCTTTCTTTCTATCTTCGTTCATTCACGAGGTTGGGGAAGGGGAGCGGAGAAGAGTAACGTATGTGAACCTCGACCCTTTCAAGATGGACATTGTGGCATTTGTCATGAACTTTCCTCGTGTTAAGGATTCACAAATGATAATAAAAAATGTAAATCAAAGGAAAAGAAAAAACCATTTTCTGTTATTTTTATCTTTTTGATAAAACCAAAGATTTCGAAAGTACCAATTTTTTGATGAATTTCTCAAACAATAAAAAGTAGAACAAATGACAGCTAAAAGTAACAAAGCAGTGAAGCAAATGAAGCCTTAAATAAAATACAGACAGACTAAGAGAAGAATTTAACACTACACTCAACATTCCTAATTGAACATGACTTCAAATTCAAGACCATCTTCAGTTTCCAAAAAGGAGTATATGAGCAGAAACCATATGAACATGAACTCAAGACCAACTTCAGTTTCGAAAGAGTATATCAGCAGAAACTATAAAGTTTCTGATCTATATAAAAAAGGCAGTTAATTCTGACTCATATTGTATAGCTACCGTATAAGGAAACTATACCATCCATATTGACATTTGAGACTATACGACGAGTCACAATGCTCAAAAAAGATTTAACTTGAAGTGTCAAGAAAGCCTTACCAGAAACAATAGAACGAAAATGAGGACTTCTACAAGTGCCATGTTTTCCATCTCTGCCAAAGGAACCCTCGCATCGTATCCTTGGAGGTAGCACGAACTTCAGACTATACGAGTCAACTTCAGCACCAAATAGAAAATACAACCAGCAACCACCACGAGCAGTCTCCATTTGCCTTCATAAGCACTTGCATGAGATACATGTTAACAGATGATTGAGCTGTTCATTACCATGGCAATGGAGTCTATGATGTCTATAATCAGCTTTTGCCACAGGTATCTGTAGCCAGAATTCGAAAATTATTATAGTTGTAGGCTGAATTGAAACTAGTCAGTGAGCAACTTTGACGATATAGTCAGTTCCCAAAACTCAAGAACCTAATGAGAATAAAGGCGACATAGTGCATGCGATAACCAAATTGAGAATGTGTATTACAGATCAATGGATCATTATTAAAATAAGAAACAAATGAACGTAAAACATCAACCTAACACTGTTATAGAGAAATTGATGAATAATGTGAGAATGAGATAGATTTAATACTTAAATCGTAATCATAAGAGAAAATATGAGTTTTGGATGGTAATTTAACTGTTAAACGGACGACAGAAATTGAGGGACGGACAAAAATAATGTAGAAACCCATGTCGATATACCATTCATGTAGAAATACCATTCAATCTTATGCAGTTGAAGCTTTTGTGGCGTGTTCAAGAATATGAGACTAGTACTACCACTTCGAAGAATTCTAGGACAACCTGTTCCAAATGTTTACAGTGTTTGGATGGTCATTGTTAATTGACTATTTTCATTGTTTATAAAGCATTTGAGTGCTCAAGCTGGCACCTGATTCAAGCAACTGAAGATTAACACCAAGCCCATGCAGCCCGACCAAGACTAGTTAAGCTTACTAGTGAAATCATAGGAATCGTTACTCCAACTAAACTACCAATTTTACTAGTGAAATCATTTCCAAACAAGTATATCAGGATACTTTGGTTATTCAAAAAAAGCCCAAGGTGCATTGAGGCTCCGATGTCTTTTCTTAATACAAAATATGTGTCGTTGTTGATAGACTTGGGGGCTTTTCACAATACAACCTTTGCTATTGTGTATACGCAAGCTAATTTTTTTAAGGAAGGCCTCCTAAACACGAAGAGCTTGGTTTGCACGCCTTAGTTGTGCCTCTTCAATCTCGCCGCACCTCCTACATTCCAAAATGCAATAGATGTGCCTCACCTTGGGCTTAGGCATGCACTTCAGCGTGCTTTTCAGAACTGTAATACATCCAATTTGGAGCTGCATATTGAAGCTAAGCTGAACATATTTAACATTTGTTAGCATGGCAGACCCCTTGTGAGAGGCTTTGTTCGTTCAGATTAGTTGAGTTTCACATTGCCTAGGGTGGAAGGAAATCGAACGCAGACAAATATGGTGGTCGACAAGCGGTTCCCGGTGGTTATATGTTGTTCAACCGAATCTGCAAGACAGCAACAATGATAAGGACTGCCCAAAGTTGTTTGGGTATGGCTCTCCGACGGTCAAGTTAGTGTGATCAGAAAAGAAGAGAGGAGAGAAAGCAAGAGAAGGGTTCTTGACTCGGTTCTCAGAAAAAGAAAGGAGATGGAAAAAGTGAGAACAGCTTACTTGTGAGAGAGGGTTTGTCCCCTTTTATAGTGCAGTTTGGTCCATGTGAGAACGCGCCAACTGCCATGTCAATGAGTAGGCGGAAGACCTAATCATGCCCCTAGGGTGTGGTTGGTAGCTAGCCCATTGCATCATCGGTGTTTGAACCCAAGCAGACGGGTGTAAGAGGGAACTTGTTATGTACGTTACCCTCTGACCCTGGAGTTCAGCTTAGGAAACTCTGCCAGGATAAGCTCACCGATTGAGCTATTGCATTAAGATACTAACCAAACTTGCTTTAAAGCGACAATCCGGCGGCGG
>BRYF01000023.1:10594637-10604637 GCA_030159135.1 Actinidia polygama | reverse complement strand
TTTTAATTATGTGTATGTAAAACAACTATTTTTTTTTAATTCTCTTTCATTTTCTCATTTTCACGATAAATCTAGCGAATTGATCACGATCCAAAAGTGCCATTTTATAATTTTACATAATAAAAAACAATAAAAATAAAGATGTAAAAATTATTTCCCCCAAAAAAATTAACTTGACAAATGCCAAATTTCCTTTTTTCATCTACAAATTATTATGTTGTGAAGAAGAAGAAGCGCGTGTGCACACACACACAAATATATATATATAACAACAAATTTATGACTTGAAAATAAGGACAGAAAAATAAAAGTGACAAAATTAATATCTTATAGATTTGAAATAAAATAAGTACAATATATGGCTTGTTCTTGTATAAGAGAACTGTCTTCTGATTTTTTTGGCTCGAGAGATCAACGGCTTGATCTTGAATCTAATAACGTGATTTTCTTCAATGCTTGCAAAGACGATGACTGACTTGATTGATGTTGATTCAAAGGCACGATAGCTTGACCTTGAGTTGAACGCTTCTTCAATTTGGTAGAAGTAGGGTTTGACTTGCAACGAACTCTTTCACTTAAATATCTGGACCTTGAAGCGTGATAGAGATTGATGGATTTTTGTGTGAACAATTGCCTTGAGATCAAAGGTTCGAGGCTTTAGAGACTTGAATCCGAGCAGTTTGACTTACTTCTTCTTTACTTGATTTCTCCTAAGTATTGGATGAATACTTGTGTGTTTATACGGAGTTGTGGTGGAGAGTCGTGAGAAGACTGAATCACTTTGATAATTATCTCTTATTTATTTAAAAATAAATACCAAAATATTAATTTAACAATATTTATTTCTTCATTTGAAAAAATTAATATGAGTAATTTGCTGGTGGGCCATAATTTAATTGGCTTGATCACACAAGTGGCTTAATTTGATTGGCCAAAAACTTGTAAATTTGATTAGCCACGTGTTTATATGCATGTATGTATGTATGTATGTATGTATGTATGTGTGTGTGTGTGTGTGTTGGTGGTGGTGATCTCATGGGTGGGAATGAATGATGGATGCAGAAGCCCCCCAGCACCGGTGGATCTCATCTGATGCCACTCCACCGAGCCTCCCAACATTGACCCCCCATGCATGCATGCCACCGGAATCACCTTTACAATTGCTTTTTTGTTTTTGGAAACAAAAACTTGCACGCACTTCGCTGTCAAACAAACAAACAGGGGGCGTCGATGGATAAAAAAACAAAAAAAAAAGTAAACTAGTGCTGACACGTTGCTAAATTCAATAAAATAAATAAGGGTAAAATTCAATGACCACTGAGTAGAGAGGATTTCTGACGGTAAAGATAAAAGGAAATCTTGTTGCCTTGTGGAGGTGGCAGTCTTTAAGTGGACAGTTAAATAAATTTAATAACACCCAATAAATGCATTTTAGAAAATTCAAGAAAAAATTAATAACACTCAATTACATCTAAGTGCCCACACAAACGCTGCCACCTCCACAAGGCAGCAGGATTTTCTGCTATCCTTACTGCAAAAAATCATCTCTCTTTCTAAAATTATACTGACATTTATTACTTTTAAAAATATTATTAATATTTTTTCATGGAGTTATATTTTGTGCAAAAATAACAATTTTTTTTTATATTTAAGACAACAAAATTTCTTTTCTCAATACACACATTAAATAAATAAATATTTTTTTCTCAAAAAAAATATTTATTTATAAACTACTCTTTTTTTATTTTTTATCTGTAAATAATTTTTTTAAAAAGAATTGATCTTAAAAAATACTCATAATCTAAAGGTACTTAAAAAAACATTGTTACCAATAAATTTTTTTTTTAAAAAATAATTATTTACATATTTTACTTTTTAAGTACTCCTAACCTAAATACACGTAAAATATAAATTTGTTATTAATTTTAAAAAAGAAATAATTTATTTTTATTAAATAGGTGTATTGAGAAAAAAAAATTAAAAGTTCTAAATCTAAGGGTAAGCTTGTCAGTTTTGTACAAAAAATAGCTCAAGAAAATAATCTTAATAATAATTTTAAAAATAAGAGAGGTAAGTACAATTTTAGAAACCATATTAAAATTGTCTGTATTTCTAGAAACCTCAAAACAATAAATAAATAAATAAATGGTTGACCACTAAACTATATCTATGAACAATACTTCCGTTGTCTTGTCTTGAAGTCATCTTTTAAAGAATCAAGCTGTTTAAGGGAATACAATTATTTTATTAATTTTTTTATTAATTTTATCCCTATAATTATTACATAAGATTTTTTGGTTTAGTTAAAATTATATGTAAATAATATATAAAAGAAGGGATAAAAAGAAAAAAATTACATATTTTTTTGTTAATTTTTTGACTTGAACATTCATTTTGGGCCATTCTAAAATAAAATATTGGTACTGTTATATGAGACGGAGAGAGTAATAATAACAGCGGTGCTGAAATATTTTATAAATTACTCCATGCTCAGATGAAATATGAGTTCAAGATTATCATTTGGGTACGAATTCACGTCTTCTGAGAGTATAAAGTTATTTATTCTAATAATAATATTGATAAAAATGATAATAATGAGGGGATTATCATTTCACATGATGAGTGTTTTCATCAAACTAACAACGATCGATGTGATTATCATTATCAGATCTTTTCAACTATTTTATCATCCGTTTAGAAATGCTTAAAAGTCAAGTTTTTTTTAAGTTTGCTACCAAAAAAGTTAATTTTTTTTGACTTTTTTTTCTGGCTTTACTTTAGCTAAAAATAAGCCAAAAAAAATAAAAAAATTAATTCTGATTGCCTTTTTTGCTTATAAGCTTAAAAAAAATCAGCCGAAAAGCTGATTCCAAACGGAGCCTATATCTCAATTCTTTTTTGGGATCAGTTTTTCAATAAATATTCAATTTATTATCAATTATTACCTTCAAATACTGAAAAAGTAATTTCATAAAATTTGGAATCCGGTCTTATATCTGATTTGACCCATTAAAGAGCCATCTGAGCTAGGTGTTTGTTGTAGCTGATCAGCTTATGTCAAAATTGATTATTTAAAAGTAGAAGTTAAAAATCACAAAAATAAACCTTTCAAACTTTTATTTGAACTTTTTAAAGTTGTTACGCAAAAGCAAAAGCAAAAGCAAAAGCAAAAGCGATGTTAAACACTCTTAAACAGCTTTCAAAATAGAAAAAAAGCAGAAGCTGAAATAACAACCGAAAAGCGATACGTTTAAAATTTTAACCCCTTTTCTTTCTTTTTTATTTTTTTTTCTACAACTAAAAAGCAATTCAAAAGGCCTTATTACGATACTAAATTTAAAGAAAAATTTCAAAACATGTCAAAGATTTCATGGATGGCATGCTGAGAAAGTCATAACCGTCAAATACGACTGCAGTCAACCCAGCCCTCATACCCATATATTTACATGTCATAGCCTCTGTCCATTGTGTTTGAGGTTGGTCGAAAGCCTAGCATTACTCTCTTATTTGGAAACACAAAAAAAAAATGGAAGGAGGGAAGCCACCACAGGAGAAGGGGAGAGGAGAGGCCAAGTACCGCGGCATAAGGAGGCGGCCGTGGGGGAAGTTTGCGGCGGAGATACGCGATACCAACAGGAATGGGGCACGCATTTGGCTGGGAACCTTCGAGACCGCGGAGGAGGCCGCCATGGCGTACGACCGAGCCGCCTTTGCGATGAGGGGCCGCCAAGCCATTTTGAACTTCCCTAATGAGTTCCATTGTGACAATTTGGAAACTTCAACGTTTGCATCTTCTTCCTCTGCTTCTAGCCATATTACCCGTGGAGAGAAAGAAGAGAAAGTGATTGAGTTTGAGTATTTTGATGATAAGTTGTTGGAGGAGCTTCTGGAGACAAAAGAGGAGGGGCAAGAGAAGAAAAGATCAAAGTTTCTATAACTTGAACCCATGTTTAGGAAATAATCATTTCACTAGTTTTGGGTAATTATTTCGTATTTTTTATTAAAGAAACATCTAGATTTTTTTACTGCATAGTGATATTCTTTTTTCTCTCTCTCTCTCTCTCTCTCTCTTTGTCTCTCTCAATTGATGTATGTATTCCCAACAATGTGGAGCCATTGTTCATCATCTCTTTGCATATTTTGAATAAAAGATTAGTTGATATAAGAATTGCGTAGGTCGTGGAATCGCTCGTTTAATTAGTCAGAACGCGATATCTGTATTTTTTAATTAATAATATTATATGATCATAAATTCTTTTATGATAGATCACGGTCATTCTGAATGTGGCTTACGTCACACCAACTTTAAATCTACACTACAAAACTCGTGTTCTAAGTAATTTTAAAATAAAAATTATTAATAACTAACATTTTTGTATTCAAATTATATCCAATATTTCGAGGACCCACAAATTTTCTTTTCTTTTCTTTTCTTTTCTTTCAGTTTTTACTTCTATATGGCTAAAACGAATGAGAAATATATAGGCTTGTCAATAAATTAGGAAGCGAATGAACTAAGTTTAGAAAACACAATAACATGTTTGTTCATTGGGGGAAAAATGAACAATTCAAAATTTTAACTAATTAATCAACTTAGCCAATTTTGAAATCTTCAAACGCTACAACGATTCACTCTTATATGTACATGGAACTAATTTTCTAACACATTTGATCAATGTTATAAAGATCTAACAAAAATATTTTTGTATTTTCTACACCTCTTCTTATATATCACAATCTCACTACACATTTATCATCCTTACTCTTTTCGGCAACCACCACCTGTGGCCGACAATGTTTCCGGTGAACCTCCACGACTTTTCGGCGAAATTTACAAAGATAAATTTCACCCTTCGCTCCCACAGATAAATTTATCTGTGAAAAGTTCACCGAAAAGTCAAACAGTAAAACTTCACTGTTACTTTTTCAAAGATAAATTTATATGTGGAAAATCAAATAGTAAATAGTCATTGTTTGGTTTTTACTTATAAAATATTAAAATAGTAAAATTTATTTCTAAAAAGTTCGTTGAAGGTTCGCCGAAAAGTTCGCAGGCAACCTGCCGCTGGTGTCCAGTGGCTGTGGCTAGAGTGGTGGCGGTGATGAGTTAACACTTTTTAATAGGATAATTGATAAATAAATATATTTATAATTAAAAAAAGGTAATGTTGTTTACACATAAAAAAAATTCATAGACTTTTGGTTATAAAATATTATGAATTATGAATTATTCACGAAAATAAACCCGCAACCCAACTAAATAAGCTACAACCACATATAAGTCGACTATTCATTAATTTTTCCTTTTTTTGGTTGAATAATACTCTTAACGATTATTTCCTGTTAATCGTCGTTAGGTTACAATTGATTCATGATCGCTGCATCACCATGAGGTCATTGGATTACAATCCATAGACTTCATTCATTAATTCATATTGTTTAAGTGAGGTTAGCGGTGAGGTCATATGGAATACATCCCTGTAATTAATTCGTTGATTGTGCTTAGGTCACTAATCAACTCGTATCACACTAAACTGTCCAGTTTGGCTATGTTTTTTTTTTCCCTTAATTTTTGAGTTTTTTGGTCTTTAGTAAATTTTTTTTGCTGTTTGATCAAAATTTTATATTTTTTCAGCTCTTTTTGAAGAGATGTGTCTGAAAATGTAAAAGAAATTCATCTCATTCAGAAAAAAAATTCAAAAACTACGACAAAAAAATTCAAAATCCAAAAAACGAGAAGAAAAAATCAATAACTCAAACTGAACTAATGAAAATTGATAAAAATAATGCTCTTAACGATTATTTCTTGTTCATCGTTTTCCGGTCACAATCGATTCATAATCATCGCATCTTTCATGAGGTCATCGGATCCTGTTCTTCGTTGTTCGATCACAATTGATTCACAATCCTGGCATCAGTCATTATGTCATTAGATTACGTCGTCTATCCATACTTGAACGTTTATTTCATATTGCTTAAGTGAGGTTAGTGATGAGGTCACACGGATTACGTCCCTCTAATTAATTCTTCGGTTGTGCAAAGAAGTGATTCCTCTGTTTAGAATGTGTTTGGATTCTGTCAATGACATAATAAGACTTAATTAATTAATTTGCACCATCGTCACGACCGACGATTAAATTATAATAATGTTATTAGTTTATCTTAATGGTGTAATCTTATACCTATTTGATGATTGACATGTCAATTACTTATAATATATGCATAAGTAAATACCAAACAGGTCTTAATTCAATTGAAACCTTACATTTTCCCAAAGAAAAATGAATGTTGAATAAATTGTCAGAAGAAGACTCAACTTAATTATATGTTGGGTACCCACTTATCCGACCTTAATGGGACGGTTTTTTAGGATTTTAAATGGGTTTGGGTCGATTTGAGATTTAAAACATGTAACCCGTTAGAGTTTAGTAAGGTATGTGTTTAGGAGGTTTACACCCGAACCCGACCAGATTAAATTAAAATTATAAAAATATCCTTATAATTTTTAATTATTTTCAATTCTAACCTTGTATAAATAGAATAAGATTAGTCATTAGGGCTCATTCTTCATACGGTGGATTGCTCGTTTAATTACAATTTTAGTTGTTTTGAGTATTTGAATATTTACTTTTTTAAATTTATTATGTAATAGGTTAGTAATGCACAAAAAAAAAAGGTTAACTTGTAAGGTGGGTAGAGTATAAGTTTATCTTTAACGGATTTGGACAGGTTTGGGATAGAGGCTCCGTTTGGTACTAGTTTTTCGACTGTTTTTTTTAAGTTTGTAAGCAAAAAAGTCAGAAATGTAGATTTCTTACGCAGGTTCGGGTATAGGGTGGTAGTCCCCCTATCTCACTCCTCTGTGCCTGATTTCTCTCTCTCTCTCACTGTCTCTTATCTTTTTTAGCCTTTCTCGTGGGACCTTCTTCTCCAATGGAAAAGCAGAGAACAACCGAGTGCTCTGTTCTTTCTAGCATTCATATAAATTGCACTGTCCCTACAGTTTGATCAAAAGTTCACTTTAGTTCTTATATATTCAATTTCAATAATTAAGACTTTATGGTTTTAATATAGAAGGGACTCATCACCTTCAAAGTAAATAAATCAATCTTATTGACCATTTTGGTCCCCAATGTATTAGGAAAATCCCCATTTTTCGTTCCCAATATTATCAATTGGGATGGATTCTTTCGTCAATACTCGTTAAAAATTTAGACAAAAAACAAGCACATGAATCTCATATGGTCTTTTTTAGTTGGTAATTTTATCACTATTGGTCCTTTTAGTTCGACCAAAGTTTTATTTTGATCTCTAAAAATGGTCATGTGAGTTTTCATGTATTTTCTTTCCGTCAAAATTATTAAATGGTACTGATGAGGGGACTAAATCGAAATTGTAAGATCCTAATTGTTTGAATCAGAACTATCGAGACTAAACTTTTTTCCAAACTACAGGGACCAATAGTGAAACTTACCCTTTCTATGGCATGGAAAGCACTTAATTATACAAAAGGGTCAATCCGTACAACTAGAATCCAGAATTTAGAAATCTTCAAATGGGATCATAACTTTTATGGGTATCTAAATCTTCAAATTTGGAAATCTTCAAGAATGGTCAAGTTAATAAATAAGTTTACACCCCAAAAAGTGACCTTCTAAAGTACTAAACATGTTTAATCCAACGATTGAGGGACATTCTTATTTGTTTGTGATAACTACTGATGACATATACCTGATGATCACCATGTTGATGTCATTACCAAACAAGCTCCTTCTAATTTGGCATCCCAAAAAGTGAATTATACAGCTAAAATTTTTGAAAAGTCAGACTTCATTGACAAACTCAAAATAGGTAATTATGTATCTTATAAGGAATTGAAAATAAAAAAAGACATGGAACAGAGTTATTCTTCCTCCCAAACACTCTTTATGCTAGGATCAGTCCTTGTTTTTCTTCTCTTCACACCCAAGAAGATCCTCCAACAACTGGTTATCCAAATACTCAAACTCAAAAACCTCTCTCCCCTTCTCGGCGCGACTCGAGGAAGAAGACGGAGAACCGGTGGGAGGAGGAGGGTATTCTTCGGGGAAATTCAAAATGGCCAAATGACCCCTCATTGAATAAGCAGCCTTGTCGTAAGCCCTCGCCGCCGCTTCCGCTGTGTCAAAGGTCCCCAGCCACAGACGTGGTGCCCTGGGCCGCGTCGTGTCGCGTATCTCTGCCGCGAACTTCCCCCACGGCCTCTTTCTCACTCCTCGGTATCTGACTTCTCCTAACTCTCTCTCTTCTGTAGCCTTTCCGTTGGGATTTTCCTCTTCCATGGCGGGGCAGATCAGAACAGAACACAACAGAGTGCTCTGTTCTTGCTAACATTTATATAGCATGGGTAAAGCACTTCATTGGACAAAATGGTTGAATTCAAAAATGGGTAATCTTAAAAAAAGTGTTCGTTCGTTGTTTGGTGATGAAACATATTCATTGCAACATTCATGAATGATCAAAGGTGATGGATGCTACACAGGGATATTGTAATGAAAATTAACAAAAAAAACAGGCACGAATCGGATTCGTAAAGGGATTATTATATTTAACTAGTGTTTGGATTCTATCAATGGCATTAGAAGGCTGACTGAATTAATTTTCGCCATCGTCACGAGACTTTATAATAAGGTTATTAATTTATCCCACGATGGTTGAAAGTAAAAGGAAGATTAGGGTTTTGCCACTTATATGTTTGGCAGAACTTATAAGCTCTAAATTCTATTTTTTTCTGTCTTGAAAGTTATGTGTCAGAATGTTTAGCATAGCTTCTACTTCTGTTTATGCGTTAAAAATAGATTGCAAAACATGAAAAGTAGCTGATTCTTGAAAGCTACATTTAGAAACTTTTCAATTTTTGTTTTTAAATAATCAATTTTAACATAAAGTCAGTTATACCAAACACAAACACGTTTAGGTGGTTAGTTTGAGCTTCTTAATTTAGCTTGGTTGGTTTTTTTACTATTTTTTTTTAGCGTAAAAAATTTAATATAACTTGAAAAAAAACTCACTGTAAATCCATTCGTACTGGATAATAAACTTTTTTTTTGGTGTTTTTTTTCTCTAAAAAAAGATGGTTAAGAAGAATTGAAAAGGTTTAAATTCTAATCTACTGATAAAAAATGTTCACTAAAGACGAAAGAAATCAAAAACCCAAACAATTAAATTAGATCACTGAAACTAGACATCACCTGTTTGAACCTCGACTCGACTGTAGCTAGATCAAGGATTTAAAGCACGAATTATGAAAGAAAAAGCAAAACCAAATGAGAAATATTAAATCTAAACCGTTGGATTCATTAATTTTTTTTTCCTTTCATTTTTCGTATCATTTCTCGACGATATATATAATTCAATTACAGTCTTAGATTTTCAAAAATTAAAAATTAAAAATAAATGAATGTTTTGAATAAGTTTGTGTTCGTAGTGACGTCACTTTGATGACGTAATCCAAATTGCACACCCCAGTGGTCCATGAATTGATTGGTTATATTATTCGTGCAAAACAAAATGATTATAAGAAAAATAATAGATCCCAGGACAAAGTAGATTTAGATGGATGATCAATTTAGCACGTGAAAAAAGGAATTTGGGATGTTTCTATTTTCTAACGCTGTCTGTCTGCCACTTTCTCACTCCTCTGTACCTGATTTCTCCACTCTCTCTCTTGTGACCTTTCTCTTGGGTCTTCTTCTTCAACGGAAAAGCAGAGCACAATAGAGTACTCTGTTCTTTCTAAGACTTGTAAAGGGTGGAAAATTTCACCATCGGTCCCTATAACTTGATCAGAGTTTCACTTTGGTTCTTATAGTTTCAGTTTAAACAATTAGGACCTTGTAATTTTAATATGATTCTAATGTAGTCCTTTTATTAATACTACTTAAGAACTCAGACAGCAAGCGAGTCCGTGAATTTCACATAACCATTTTTAGTTAGTAATTTTTCATTATTGGTCTTTGTA
>BRYF01000023.1:10474637-10477137 GCA_030159135.1 Actinidia polygama | reverse complement strand
CACTAGCATCAGGCTCCCCGGGCATGTCACTTGCCAAGATAAAGCTTCGTCGATCATCCCATCCCCGACCTAGCAAATCTACCATGCAAGCCAAATGTTCTTCCATTGGATTAATTCCATAAACCCTACTCATGGATTAAACCAACACTCTTATGAAATCCATTCTCATCAATTTCTAATATCATCTTCTTCACCATTATCACTAGCATCAGGCTCCCCGGGCATGTCACTTGCCAAGATAAAGCTTCGTCGATCATCCCATCCCCGACCTAGCAAATCTACCATGCAAGCCAAATGTTCTTCCATTGGATTAATTCCATAAACCCTACTCATGGATTAAACCAACACTCTTATGAAATCCATTCTCATCAATTTCTAATATCATCTTCTTCACCATTATCACTAGCATCAGGCTCCCCGGGTACGTCACTTGCCAAGATAAAGCTTCGTCGATCATCCCATCCCCGACCTAGCAAATCTACCATGCAAGCCAAACGTTCTTCCATTGGATTAATTCCATAAACCCTACTCATGGATTTAAAATAGTTCCATCCTTCTTCAATCCTTCCAGAATGGCTACACATCAACAAAATTGAAACAAAAGTTATGGAATGTTTAATTAATTGTCTGATATCATTTGGTCAAAAACAGCAATTGCTTCATTGCAGAGACCATGCACTCCAAATGCACTAATCATCACACTCCCAATAAAATATATTTTTGTGGGCATCTCCTTGAAAACCGTGGGAGCTCCAACAACTGAACCACATTTAGCATACATACCAATAAGAGAAGTGTAATTCACTGCATCCAGTTCAACCCCATCTCCAATACCATGAATACTCTTTCCATGTTTTAGAGATCCCATATATGAACAAGCAATAAGAATGCTGGATAACATGATTGGATTAGGAATGATCGACTCATCCACCGTCTGAACATAGCGAATGTTGAAAAATAGTACTGAAACATGCTTGACAATGAGTTAATAAATAATGTGAAGAAACAATTCATAAATCCAATGTTACGTGATTATAATGTGATTAATTATATTATGCCATAACATATAAAAAATGTATAAAAAGGTTTGATCAAGTCGAGTGTTGGACACTCTTTCCTCAAGACAGATTCGCCCCCCACACAGGTGCTCATGGGTATAACGGGCGTCTCTCTCCAAGATAAAATAATCACGACATTGAACAAATAGCACTACAATATTCAGGTCCAGCAGATGCAAACTTTTGATTCTACTCTCTCCATGTATAACATAAATTTGATGTGAAATGATAAATCAAAGAGGAATTTCTGTCTAATTCTACAGAATTATGACATTAAATTCCATACAGAAAACCTACATCGTTTCTGATAAAATCAATATGACATGATTGTAAACGACAGTATTTTCTACACAAAAAATAGCCTGTCAAACTGCAGATTTTCTATACATAAAATTCATACAGAAACACATAAATAAAGTAGAAGAATTTTCACAGAAATTTTTTACACGTAGATATGAACAGAATTTAATTCGGTAAATTAAACACAATTAATTAACCGAAACCTGGAACAGTCGAACGTCTGAACAATCGCTGGAATCCACGAACATAATGTATTTCTGAAAATTTGAACAAAACTTCGCTGGAATTGACGTCGGAGACACGCCAGAACTTCGTCTTCTTTAGAGAGAGAGAGGGGAAAAATTCGTAATTTTCTATCTCTTAAAACATAGGGGAAATGTTTCTATTTATAGAAATGTTCGCACCTTTTCGAAAAGGTACCAGCCAAATGCACCCTTAAGGGGAGTTGCAACCCTTCACAGCCAAACGCGGCCTTAATGGAAGTTATAACGGTTGGAATTTGAATTTTAAATTCAAAACAAAAAATAATTAAATAGGCTCAAACCTTTTAATATTATTAATTTACACCCACCCCGAACCGAGCCGGACGGCCGGACAGACAACGGCGGCGCGCGCGTGTGGGGTGTAGTGAGAAACGTAGTTATCTAAGTCTCCTCCCCGTTAAAAACTTGGGTATGCCTAAGGGCATACTTTAGGCTTCCAAACCTAGGCTTTATAAACCCATCACTTTTCCTATAGGAAATCAACGTGGGACAAACCTTTAGTTTCACCCAATACCCATACTCATGGTACCTACTTTAGAAGCCATTATCTCATTCAAACCTCCATGAATTTGAGCAAATAAATGCTTGTTATTTATCTCCTCGTGGAGGAGAACACAAAGCAACTTGGACCCATTGAGATGAACATGTGGGCCCTACATTAAAAATGGTTCAAAGATGGTGTACCACGCCAAAATTTCCAACAGCGAAACCAGCAATCATCGCAGTCCATACAACTACGTCCTTATTAGTTATCTCTTTGAATAACCCCGAGCTCAAAATCGAGGAGGCCACACTTCAAGTACATATCTATAAGTGATGTCTGTAAATAGGTATTGGAATAGATAAAATCCTGTTTTACACAAACTCGTGAACCGATTT
>BRYF01000023.1:10449637-10452137 GCA_030159135.1 Actinidia polygama | reverse complement strand
TTAAACAACCTAATAAGATTTGGAAACTATTATCAAAATATGCACTTTAAGACACAATTCATGACTAAACTGAACATTACAATTGTTTAATTTGTAAAGAAATAAACCCATGGAAATTAAAACAAATGAGAGAAGCTATTGAAGCTAAGTAAGATTAAGTTGATCGAGTTCATCTCAAGGCATCACATAATTCTCAATCTGGTTGCTAAGAAGCAAGAGCAACCAAAAGAAAATTTAGGGTTCAAAAGTTCTAAACTTTCTTTTTCTTCCTTTCTCACTTTCCCTAGAAACAAACAGACATTGATACCCCCTTAAATGAAAAAACAAAAATCATCTGTTAACTAATGCAAGAGGCTAAAATTCAAGCCTAAATCCTAAGTATTTAAAATGCTGTATTTGGATAATGGATTTAGAGAAAACGATTTGTGGCCTGAAAATAAAAGTAAAGGAAAAAGATTGATCTGTTAGACACATTAACTTTTTCTTTTAATTTTCTTTTCCTCCGCCAAGTTTTGAATCCAAACACAGTCCAAGATTACATCTAAGAAAACCCAAGTCGGAGCTCCAAATCCAACCTTTCAATCTTCTCCTCTTTCTTCAGAACCCTCGATTCACCTTCCTTCAGAAAGCTCTTCTTTTTCCCAACCCCAGGAAAATCTTCCTCTCTCATCTTCTTACTTGCTTGATCAAGCTGAGGGTGGGGCTTAAGATGAAGCATCTTTTCTTCATCAATGGAGGCTGATGAGGATTGTGAAGAGAGAGAAGCAAGAGAGGAATGGCAAGAAAGGTATGGAATGAACCTAGGTTTAGGGCTAGGGCTAGGGCTAGGGTTAGAGGTTAAGGTGGGACTATCCCATGAAGTTGAGTCTCTCAACTTAGCTCTCTCTCTCCTATGAACATTCATGTGACCCCCAAGAGCTTGAGCGGACTTGAACTGCTTCTTGCAAAACCCACATGGGTAGTGTCTCTGAGGCCATGAAAACCTACATGTGAGATCCCTTTCAAAGCACAAACCAATTTTCATTTTCTCCAGAGAGAGAGAGAGAGAGAGAGAGAGAGAGAGGTACCAGAGGGATTAATTTGGGTTACCTTATGGTGAAGCTAATGAGGATATATGTATTGGATGAAGGAATTCATATGAAACGGTCTGATACTATATTTGGGGATTGCTTAAGCAGTGTGATGTGGAAGCTTAGACTCCACTGTTCTTTGCTTTTTGCCAAAACCGGGGGCGGGGGCTTGTAGCAGATGATCATGATGACGTTCAAGTTTCAATACCCCTTTTAAAATAATATTCTTCCAGAATTTATTTTTAAAAGAATAATATTGTATAAAAAAATAAATTTTTCTTAATAAATTCTTACTACTCGCATGGTTTATTCTTATCACATTATTCTTCTGGTGGGTCTCATTTTAAGTTTTAAAGTTTATGACTCTCCAATAAATAAGAAACGTTAGTAAATTTTTAAAGTCTGTATAACATTTTTCATTTAACAATACTCAACAATGATGTGTCTAAGTAACAACTCGGACCCTATTAATAGGTGTTTTAGTTCAAAATAATAAGATCCAAAGTAGCACATATTATTTTGCATTATGATTTTTTTTGTTTAAAATATAGTCATTTATATATTTTAAAATATATAGATGAGTATATTCTAAGGTGTCTTTTATTTTTATTACATTCTTACATTACCGTAGTTTTGGGTAAATGTTGTGCCCATAAGCCTAGCACCGTGCTACCAGCATCACATGGCGGCCCATCTTGGTCTCTAATTTTGTAGGACTCACCGAGTATATATCTCATACAAAAATTATGACATTTGTACTGATTGGATCGTATGTGTTAAAATTTATTCTCAAAATTATATTTTCTATTTATTTTTACAGAAAGAATATGTAATGATCTTGTGTTTACATATGCCCGACCAACTTGATTATATCTTGTAAATAATTTTGTCACTGATTTTTACGATATGAACGAATCAAATCATATATAATTGGCACTGAAAGGGCCCCACCCAAAACTCCAGTTACTGTAGAAGTTCTTCTACCAATACCTTGGCTCATACAAATAAACAATCAATGAAAGGGCCGTATCCAGGCCCACAAGCAATGACATTGCGAGTGAAAGCAGGCCCAATTAACCCGTATCCAGGCCAATACAGCAAAGACTTGCTAAAAATATTTTCAAGGCAAATTATGTCAATGGTCCCTAAACTATTTACTGTGTCAATTTGGTCTCTTATGTACTGATTTTTACAATTTTATCCCTAATATATCCAACTAGGTTTTCTATAATCCTTTTCTAATAAATATGTTAGCTTTTTTTATTATAAAAGGCCCCTACACTACACCAACTATATTCAGGTAAAGATAAAAATATTTGGATAGCATTCTTATTCTAGAAGTATAATAGGCCTAAAATAAGAGAAATTAGAAAATAAAAAAATCTAAAGAACTTCATCAATATTAGAAAAAAATATATTTAAGATCCATT
>BRYF01000023.1:10434637-10437137 GCA_030159135.1 Actinidia polygama | reverse complement strand
AGATTTTTTGCTAGAAAAGGTAGAACTATAAGCATCAATTAACATATTTAAAATATTTGTATATTTTATACTAGAGTATGTGCAATGTATAATGTACAATTAATTTTGGTATTTAATTTTTTTAATATGATTGTAAGCTAAAAAAATTAAAAATTAAAAATTAAAATTAAAGCTTATAAATTCGGCAAATTTGATATATTATTAATTCATTAGATTACATATACAACCTCAAATAGAGTCAACAAACACCATATTAATAATCTTACGTAATTTATAATTCAATCTAATATTCTTATCTCTAAAACAAATATGTCACGAAACCAACATGGTCCCCAAATCCTGATTCCTGACTACTAATTCTGCCTTTCTCACCTACCTTTCTCTCTCTTTCTAAAACTAAGACTCCCAAATCCAGTTCATATTTCTCTCGAGTTTTCAAGTTTCAACGTGTGGGTCCAAGCGCCACTTTTTTCGAATCTTTCAGACTTGGACAACTTGAAATCTCGTGAGAAGACAAGGAAAATGATTTTTATACTTTTTTTGTTATTAAATGTATTTTATTTTTTGTCTTTATTATGGAGTGCTACCAAATATATTTCATAATAAGGACAAAAAATAGAGTGCATTTAATAAAAAGAGTGCAAAAATAATTTCCCTAAAACAAATACACTAATATATTACACATACGTATATCTATCCCATGCGCCGCCAAAACTCTTATTTTTTTGATGGAAAATGCTAAAAGAAGCCCAGTGAACTTTATTTAAGGTATGAAAATATGTGAAAAGTGTATAAAAAAGTATAAAAAATATATAAAAATGTATTGAAAAATGTAAAAAGTGTATCGAAAATTAAATTTTTTTTATCATTTTGTGCTTCTTATTGGGCTTCCAATAGCAGAACCCTTTTTTGATTAACCACATAGTATCTTAGGCGAGCATTTGGACTCATCCAGACTAATCTCTGTGACCAGTGGGAGTTAGCCATTCGCATCACTAGATGCAAATGCGGATATGCAGCGCAACAGTCAGGAATCGAAAGCGGGCCCTCCGAGTGTTAGCTCGCAACCCGGACTCTTGCCCTTTTATCACTATGCCTTGTGTCCGGGAGCTGGTAAGACTCAAACCCAAGACCGAAGTCTTGGGAGGTATCGCCCTTACCACTTGGGCTTACTCGAGCGTTGTGTTGATCCTTTATTCCACGCGACGCCATTTTTCTAAATTTTTTTCGTTAATTTCAATATTATATTCTGTAGTCATCGTCATTTTTAAATTTTCAATAACATATTTTTCTTTTTTTAGTTCGTCAAGACTAAAACTTAATTAAGGTACAACTTGAGATAATTTTTTTTTTTAATTTTTATAGTTATTTTGCTTTCATTTTTTTAAAATGATTTTTCTATTTATAATTTCATCAAAATTTTATATTTTTTTAACAAAAAGAGTTTAAAAATATAAAAAAAATCATCTAATTTTAAAATTAGCTTACGAAAGACGAAAAGAAACCACTGCTAAGTGGTTTTTTTAATCAATAATAATTTTTTTGTCCTTAATAAACTTTTTCTCAAATTAGATAATTCTTTATATTTTTAAAGTTTTGTCATACAAAAATTCAGAAATAATATTAAATTAAATCAAACGATATAAAAAATTTAATAAAAAACAAAACAAAACAAAACAAAACAATTAAAAAAATTAAGAAAAACTTAACCCAAACTGGCCTAAAGACAGAAAGTCCATTTTTCCATATTATTTTTATCTGTAGTTTTTTTTTAATTATGATCAACTCTTTTATTTTTCTAGTCATGACGAACTAAAAAAAATCAAAAAGAAAAAGAAAAATTACTCGTAAAAAAAATATTGAAATTGATCGGAAATCAAACAAGGCGAACCCATTAGGACGGCGCGTGTGGTGATACACGACCTCTCCACAACGTATTAACACCTCGCCGGGAAAAAAAACCTGACTTTGAATCACCGTTTTACCGATCTTGAACCCGGGAACCACCGTAAAACCGCCGTCGTCAGCCGCGGCTATCCCATCCTCCGTCACGCTCTCCGTGTACACCTCGAGAATCTAAAATTCCTCGCCACCAGAAAAAATCTTCACCTCTAGGTCGAACGAAAATGCCAAACAATGCAAAAGCCACACAAAAATGCCAAACACGCGCTTCACCTAAAATATTTACTGTGTCAATTTGGTCTCTTATGTACTGATTTTTATAATTTTATCCCCAATATATCCAATTAGGTTTTCTATAATACTTTTATAATAAATATGTTAGTTTTTTTTATTATAAAAGGCCCCTACACTACACCAACTACATTCAGGTAATGATAAAAATATTTGAATATCATTCTTATACCAGAAGTATAATAGGCCTAAAATAAAAGAAATTAAAAAATAAAAATATTTAAAAAACTTCATCAATATTAGAAAAAATATATTTAAGATCCATTTACAATAAGTAAAACTTAAAAATTAACATTTAGTAAATGAC
>BRYF01000023.1:10427137-10429637 GCA_030159135.1 Actinidia polygama | reverse complement strand
TGTTGATGGGTTTAAAATGACTATTTATTGGGAGTAATTTTGAAATCCTTCATCCCAACGACGGTAGCCACACAAAGATCCCAATAAAACGCATGTCTTCTACCTCTAATCAATCTCCCCCTCTAGTTTCACAAGCTACATCTTTTATTTTTTGGTAAATTTAACATTAAATTCATTCATTTGAAATCCACATCTATCCAAATGAAGCCTTACAGATTGTATACTAATTTTCTATTATCTTACTCTTGTACAAAGTCGATCAAAGAAAGGCTTTCAGATTTGAAAAGACATCAAATTCCATTTTGACAGATGAGGAATTCAAATGTAAAGAGAACCAATTGTTTTATGAGTGTCAGCTGTTCTATATTTTTGTTTTCTTAAAATAGTTTTGTGACAATATAAACTGGTTTTATTTTTCATATATAAATTTAGTGATAAATCTGTATTCCATTTTCTCATTCTCGAATTAGAATATGATTGTGTACAGCAATCCCTTCCCGCAACACATTATAGATCTAGTTGTCTCTTGCAGAAATCAAAGCATTATGGTATTAAACTTCTTCTCATATCTTGTCCCTTCAGAGAAGAAATTCTGATTCCGTCCTTGGAGGCATGTTCATGCTTCTTGGCATACAAACACAGACCTGCATATGATACACGTATGCATGCACCTATCGTGTAGAAAAGTTATCTTACCAGGCTAGAAACCCCATCCCACATCGGATAGAAAGTAGATTGTCTAATGCCATATAAGTGAAGACCTGGGACCTTCTTGGTACAAGATCTTTTCCCACAAAAAGTCGGGAGAATCACCAATACCATATAGTTGAGTCTTTTAGCCTATAAATAAGAGGTTACGAACATTAATAGCTAATTGTTGATGAATTGAGATTGTATTTTGAGAGCTAGAGCTCGTGTTCCCAGATTTGGGATTTTCTGTCTCTAACAACTATATAAATTTAACATCTTGTACTGCTGCTTGGACAAACCTCTTCACAAGTACAAAGTAATAAAATAAATACTTACACATGGCATTCCTCATGACTGCTCCCATGGTTATAGAAGGGACAACGAAAATAGTGTCAAGCTTGGCCATTCTCTTCCTCTGGGTGGGTTCACGCTTGACTTCCATTTACTCATTTTTCAAGTCAATCTCTTTTCCTTAAGTACCACCAACAGCATATTAGCCCCTTTGTGTCACAGATTATGGCAATGATGGTAAATATAAAAAAAATTCACCATTTCATTGGGTTTTCTCTTGAAAATAAAATGAGCTATTAAACAACAACATCTGAAATACACAGTAAGCGTCTGGGGGAAGACAATTGAAGGGAAAATTCAACGCACTCAATTGATCATGTATATACCTGTCACTTCCCATTTATTCCATGACATCTAACAATAGCGATGAACCGATTAACTCACCAAATCAAAACCGTTATACCCATTAAGCACAATAGAAAGTATAGCATTGTACCAATTGCTAACATCGTTGAATGCATGAATATCATCTATGACTGCAAAAGGAAAGAAAACTTAAAGTTTTTCCAGTCCAAGAGCCGTCACATAAATTATCATCGATAAAATATGAATTAATCAAACAATTTTGATCAGTATAAGCATTAAAAAAAGAAATTAGGGTCTAAAAAAATTCCATAAAAGACGCGGTTGCAAAAAATTTAGTGTAAGTCAAGCCTTTCCACCATTATAGCAACAGAAGAATACAACATCAACATGCAAGAGAACAGAACAAAGGATTTTAAGGTCAAGAACAGAGCAACTATCGAATGAAAAAGAACAAAAAAAATATTGAAGAATGAAAATAGAACAAATATACAAGTCCCAAAACAAAGTTCAGAAATAAATAAGCTAAAACAAAGAAGGGACAAACCATTCTTATCTCAGCAGAACCAATTAGTCTCTAAACCTAAATAAAAATCATGGGCCAATCCTACAATAGCGGATGGAAAAAAGGAATCTGAGCTTTAGTTGAAAATAGGAACCAAAAAGATATAAATAAATGTCATGTACTTATTAGTATTAAAGTTTTCAAAATCAGAAATGCCAAGGGCCACAACCAAAGATTTTGAATTATTGATCTTACAAATTGAAATACTAATTTTCTTGACTAACCTGTATGACACAAAATGATGCAGCTTTAGAGGGTCACATCGGCGCATTAAACTTCCTAGTGTCATTCACAGGAACAAAAAGACCACAAGTTATAACCATAGAAGTGAAAGCAATGATACAAACAGCCTTATCTTACCGGGCAAACAACAAGGAATATATCGCCTTAGCTAAACCATATGCTATAGTTGCCTTCTCCCGGAGTAAACATTATATGCTTGAGCATAGCATCTTCTCACAAATGAAGATAACACCTGATATAAGGAATAATAATCAATTATACAAGTACTGGGAGGTCATGTAACATAACTCATATCCATGATAGACATCCACTCTCTCTATATTTCTTATATAGATGGTTGTTTTCTGG
>BRYF01000023.1:10409637-10417137 GCA_030159135.1 Actinidia polygama | reverse complement strand
CCGTCATGTCCAAGCATCCCACCGCCACTAACCACCACCATCACCGTTGTCGCTGTCACCTACCACCATGGCACTGGGTGGGGGTGGCGACAGCAGGTTGTGGAGGGTCAGGTGCCAGCTGCATGGTGGCAAAGGTGGTCATGGTGGGTGGTGTAAGTGTAGTTCATGGCGATAGGTGGTGAGTGTCAATGGGGGCAATTTGTGGACTCTTTGGAGGCGGAGTGGTGGTTGGGGGGCAGTGGTGGGGCATAATAAACAGAAAAAAGTGCAGCCAAATGCAAAAAGTTTTGATGCAAAGAGGTCACATTAAACCCAAAGCTGCAGCCAAATGCAAAAAGTTTTGATGCAAAGAGGTCACATTAAACCCAAAGGTACGCAGAAAATTCACAAAGATACCATAAAATCAACAAATTATAAGAACCCATTAAGTCCGCCTTGAACTTAACAAATTATAAAAATATTCAAATATAAAGCCAATAGAAGTGAAAGCAATAATCCAAACAATCTTTATCTTACCAGTCACTAAAGAAGAAACATATCTGTGCCAACAACATCAAAGCCACCCACCACTACCTCGCCAACCTCCACCCACCAACCACCACTATTGCCAACCATCACCACCACCTTCCACCGTTACCACTGCCACTCACCACTGCCGCCAGCCAGCCACCATCACTGCTATCGCAACCACCTACCACCATGGCACTGAGTGGTGGTGGCAACGGCGAATTGTGGAAGCTTGAGGTGGAGGGTGTGGTGCCGGCTGCAGGGTGCCCATGGTGGGCGGCGTGGGTGTAGTTGGCAACGGTAGGTGGTGGTGGCGGCGGCAATGGCAATGAGTGGTGAAGGGCAATGGCGGAAGTTTGGGAATCTACGGAAGCGGGGCAGCAGTGGGGCATAAGAAATTGAAAAAAGTGCAGCCAAATGCACTTCACCAGGATATTTGATGCAAGTCACATATAAGGGCAAAAAACCACTTTATGTTTATCTAAATAGAAAATGAAAAAACACGAGGCTACCCAAAGATACATAGAAAATTCACAAAGATACCATAAAACCAACAAATTATCAGAACTCATGTAGTCCGTCGTGAATTTAACAAATTAGAAGAATATTTAAATATAAAGCCAATAGAAGTGAAAGCAATAATCCAAACAATCTTTATCTTACCGGTCAATAAAGAAGAAACATATCATCGGGTAAACAACATCAAAACCACCCACCACCACGACTTCCCCACCAACCACCACTACTACCAATCATCACCACCTCCTGCCACTGCCACCAACCACAACCACAACCTGTCGATGTCGCCGACCACCCCCGCCACTATCGCCGCCATGTCCGCGCATCCCACCGCCTCCAACTATCATCACCACAGTCGCCGCCATTACCATGGTAGTGGGTGGTGGTGGAGTGATGGGGGTGACGGCGGGTTGTGGAGGATAGCGGTGGAGTAAGGTGTGGCGGCAACGGCATGGTGGTAGAGGTGGTCATGGTGGGTGGTGTGGGTGTAGGTGGTGGCGGTGGAAGTGCGTAGTGAGTGGCAATGGAGGCAATTTGTGGAGTTTGCGATTGCGGGGTGGTGGTTGGGGGCTACGATGGGGCGTAAGAAACTGAAAAAAGTGCAGTCAAATGCACTTCAACATTTCAAAAGGTCATATAGCTACCCAAAGGTATGCAAAAAATGCACAAAGATACCATAAAATCAACAAATTATAAAAACCCATTTAGTCTGCCTTGAACATGACAAATTATAAGAATATTCAAATATAAAGCCAATAAAAGTGAAAGCAATAATCAAAACAATCACTTATCTTACTGGCCAATAAAGGAGAAACATATCATTGTGCCAACATCAAGACCACCCACCACTACCCCACCACCACCAACCACCGCCCCACCAACCAACACTACTGTCAACCATCACCACCACCTCCTACCGCTAACACTGCAACACACCACCGCCACAACCCGCTGACCACCCCCACCACTATCGCCGCCATGTCCACGCATCCCACTGCCACCAACCACTACCATCACTGTTGTCGCCGCCACCTACCACCATGACACAGGGTGGGGGTGGCAACAGCGGGTTGTAGAGGCTAGAGGTGGAGGAGGGTGGCGGTGTCATGGTGGCAGAGGTGGTCATGGTGGGTGGCGTGGGTGTAGTTGACGGCAATTGGTGGTGGTGGTGGCGGCGACAGTGGGTGGTGAGTGGCAATGGTGGCAATTTGTGAAGTCTGCGGAGGCAGGGTGGTGGTTGGGAGCAGTAGTGGGGCATAAGAAACTGAAAAAAGTGGCACTTCAACAGGATATTTGATGCATGAGGTCACATAGCTATCCAAAGTTACGCAAAAAATTCACAAAGATACCATAAAACTAACAAATTATAAGAACCCATTAAATCTATCTTGACCTTAACAAATTATAAAAACGTTCGAATATAAAACCAATAGAAGTGAAAGCAATAACTTTATCTTACCCGTCAACAAAGAAGGAATATATCATTGTGCCAACAACATCAAAACCACCCACCACTACCCCGCCAACCTCCACCCACCACCACTACTGCCAACCATCACTACCACCGCTACCACTGCCACCTACCACCGCTTCAACCAGTCGCCACTGCCAACCACCCCCACCACTATCGCCGCCATGTCCCCACATCCCACAACCACCGCCGCCAACCACCACCTAACACCATGGCACTGAGTGGCGGTGGCAATAGCGGGTTGTGGAGGCTAGAGGTGGAGGAGGGTATGGTGGTGGCACAGGGTGGTTGAGGTAGTCATGGTGGGTGGCGTGGGTATAGTTGGCGGCAGTAGGTGGTGGCAGCGGTAGTGGGTGGTGAGGGGCAATGGCGGAAATTTGTGGAGTCCGCGGAGGCGGGGTGGTGGTTTGGGGCATAAGAAATTGAAAAAAGTGCAGCCAAATGCACTTAAACAGGATAATTGATGCAGGTCACATACAAGGAAAAAAATCACTTTATGTTGTTCTAAATAGAAAATGGAAAAACAGAGGGCTACCAAAAGATACATAGAAAATTCACAAAGATACTATAAAACCAACAAATTATGAGAACTCATTTAGTCCTTCGTGAACTTAAAAATTAGAAGAATATTTAAATAAAAAGCCAATAGAAGTGAAAGCAATAATCCAAACAATCTTTATCTTACCAGTCAATAAAGAAGGAACATATTATTGTGTCAACAACATCAAAACCACCCACCACTGCCGCCGCTGCCCCACCAACCACCACTACTGCCAACCATCACCACCACCTGCCACCGCTACGACCCACCACAGCTGCAACCCATCGATGCCGCCGACCACCCCCACCATGTCCACGCATCCCACCCCCCCCACCCACCACCACCATCACCGCTGTTGCCGCCACCTACTACCATGGCAGTGGGTGGTGGTAGGTGGTGGTGGAGTGATGGGGGCGACGGCGGGTTGTGGAGGCTAGAAGTGTCGTAAGGAGTGGTGGCAAAGGTGGTCATGGTGGGTGGCGTGGGTGTAGGTGGTGGCGGCGGAAGTGGGTAGTGAGTGGCAATGAGGGAAATTTGTGGAGTTTGCGACGGCGGGGTGGTGGTTGGGGGTAGCAGTGGGGCGTAAGAAACTGAAAAAAGTGCAACCAAAAGCACTTCAACAGGATATTTAATTCAAGAGGTCATATAGCTACCGAAAGGTACGCAAAAAATGCACAAAGATAACATAAAACCAACAAATTATAAAAACCCATTTAGTCCGTCTTGAACTTGACAAATTATAAGAATATTCAAATAGAAAGCCAATAAAAGTGAAAACAATAATCAAAACAATCACTTATCTAATCGGTCAATAAAGAAGGAACATATCATTGTGCCAACAACATCAAAACCACCCACAAAATACAAACCACCACTACTGCCAACCATCACCACTACCTTCCACCGCTAACACTACCACCCACCACCGCCACAACTCGCTGACGCCGCCGACCACCCCTACCACTATCGCCGCCATGTCCACGCATCCCACCGCCACCAACCATTACCAAACAATCTTTATCTTACCAGTCCATAAAGAATGAACATATCATTGTGCCAACAATATCAAAACCACCCACCACTACCCCGCCAACCTCCACCCACTACCACCGCCCCACCAACCACCACTATTGCCAACCATCACCACCACCTTCCACCGCTACCACTACTACCTATCACCACCCCAACCACTATTGCCGCCATGTCCATGCATCCCACCGCCACCACCACCATCACTGTTGTCACCGTCACCTACCACCATGGCACTAGGTGGGGGTGGCAACGGCGGGTTGTGGAGGCTAGAGGTGGAGGAGGTGGTCATGGTGGGTGGCGTGGGTGTAGTTGGTGGCGGCGGCAGTGGGTGGTGAGTGGCAATGGCAGCAATCTTCTACATCTATCCTCTACTACGATTCCTCGTTTCAGGGAAAACAAGTTAACAACAGGAATCCAATAAGAAGTTATCTTCAAAATGAAGCAGCACAACACATAATTTAAAATTTACCAGAAGAAATCAGGCCAATTATCCTTGCAGAACACAACAGACAACAAAACATGGATAGCCAAAAGTCTCAAAAATTACCTGAAGATATCACTCCCATCAAGCATGAAAATCCCAAGACCTTCCCAATCCTCATCCTCCACAACAACAATTTTCCCTAGGCGCCGCCTCTCCCCTTCCTCCCACATATCCCCAATCTCCCTCCACTACACCATCACCACAGCATCCCTGTAATACTCATCCACCGGAAACACCCCCGAAACCGTCCTAGATTGCCCATACCCTCCCATCACCCAGAATTCTCTCTCCCGATTCCCACCAAGAACCCAACACACCCAGCTCGAAACCGTGGCAAACCATCCAATCCCACCCACTCATCTCTCCCAATGTCATACATCTCCGCATAACTCATCCTACTCCCAGCAACCCCAAACATGGTGTGCCGAGACCCACCACCCACAACCAGAATCCTCTCCGAAACAGGTATAGCCGCGCAGGCGAAGCTCCAGCAGGGAGATAGCATCGGGGAGAGACGATCCCATGACGAGGTAACGAAATTGAAGCGAAATGCGGAGGAGGATGGAGAGGGGCGATCCATGGGGACCGACCTGGTATCAAAGAGGGACCCCCCAAGGACGTAGATGTGGGGACCGATAGAAATCGAGGTGAAATTGCAGAGGCCATAGACGTAGTAGGGGTTACAGGGCATGGGAGGGAGAGCACACTAGGCGAGGTTTCGAGGGTCAGAAAGGTAAGGGGATGCAAAAGTGGTGAGAGAGACAAGACTGGGGAGGTGCTTTTGACGGAGAGAGATTAGGGTTTTGCAGGAGAATAAGATTCTCCATGATTTGCAGGTGGGTTTGAGACGAGCGTCGTGCGAATAGGGAATCAACGCGAGGATTAGCCCCGAAAGATCGTTTGCGAGGCCTGGGATTAGGGTTACGGTTCGCGTTTCCTCACTCGAAAACGAAGAACACGGAGGAGACATCTAAAAAATACAAATCAACTAGAAAGCAACTACACAATCGCTCTCTACATACATTTGACGAACCGAATCGAACTGAAAATCTGAATCGATCGATCACAATCTATTTCTCTCGCTCAATTCTTTCCTTTGTATATGGAAAACACTGATCATAATGAATCAATTTCCTCGCTCCATATGCAGATTATCAAAAAAAAATCAGCAGTAATCGAAAAAATTAAATATATACAGTGTCTATTCCCAAATTTCTCCAATTACCTGAGTTTAATCTTTCAATACCCTCCTCTCTCTCTCTCTCTCTCTCTCTCTCTCTCACACACACACACACACACAAAGATAAAACTGTTTCTCACTCTCTCCCTTCATCAAATCAATTGCCTCTCTCTCTCTCTCTCTCTCTCTCTCTCTGCACCTGCTCACACAGTTTTCTGTGGGATTTCTTCGGGGGCAAGATTGTTCGACTTTTTCAGGAAACTTTGAGGGGGAAAATTAGAAAGGAAAGAAACAAAATAAATAATTGGTCCCTGTAGTTCTCGTTTAAATAATTATAACCCTAATTTTCAATCTTGTTTCAATGTACCCCGTCAATACTTATTAGTAATTTTCTCAAAAACAAAATACGTGAAAAATCATATAGATACAAAATAAAAAAAAACTTAAAACACATAAGTTTGTGAATAAACGTAGAAGAAAAAGACATAAAAGAAATTGAATAGCCATGAAATAGAAAATGTTCATACGTCAAGAAGTTGAAGAAATTTTGAATAGAAGCGGCTCATATATTCAAAATTTTGAAGAAATTAAAAATTCGGCGCTTCTCCTCCTCCTCTTCGTCTCTCTTCTCTTCTCTTATATAGAGTGAGAAACAGCTTGGATCTTCCTAAATTGAAAAAAAAAATAAACGTTTATTTTTTACAATATATAAATCTTTTCGTGATTTATCTGCTCGCGTGTGATTCAAGCTTGGATTGAGTTTTTAAGAAAAATTAAAAAAAAAATCGTAAAGCACTGAACTTTGGGAATAAACATACAAGAACAGGACATAAAAAGATTTTGAAGATCCATGGAATAGAAAATGTTCATCCCTCTATAAGTTGAATAAGTTTTGAATAGAAACAGCTCATAGATCTATAATTTGAAGAAATGATCATGATCCTCCTCCTCTTTCTCTCTCTCTACCCATCGCTCGCTATGGCTCTCTTCCTTTCTATTATATAGAGCGAAAAACGGCTCGAATCTTTCTAAATTGAAAAAAGAAAAATAACGGTTAGTTTTAACAATATAGAAATATTTTCTTGATTGCTCCGCTCCGCTCGCGTATATGATTCAAGCATTGAGTTTTTAAGCAAAATAAAAAAATAGTTAATTACATAAACCTCCCCTGAGGTTATCCTTTAATATAATCCCCTCCTTTGAGTTTGAGAAATGATAAGAACCTCCCTTGTTAGAAATTGTCAAAAAAGGGACATAACTCTAGACTTAAAATTACTTAATTACCCATTATTTGAAGTCCTATTTGATGAAAACTTATTTGGAGGAGATGTTTAACAGAGCACAACTTCCTGTACCATTTTGGAATTAATTAGGATTCACTTTCGGATTCACCATCACTAAAATTTGGCTCCATTATTATCACCATAATAATTCATTAGTCACCAACCTAAAAAGCCCAAACCCCAAACCCCCACTAATTTCTGAAGCATTTAAACATTTTTACGTAAATATGTAATTGTACAGAAAAATTATCTTATTCCATAGCTAACAAAGTTACATCATGTCACACCATATTAATGTAAATAAAATCGCTAAACCAAAACAAAATTTGCATATATATATATACACATATACATATTTATTCTATATTGTAGTCATCTTTCGTCAAATAATACGATTAGTCCGTGCTTGGCGACCAAATCAACAAGGCTATCAATTAAGAAATGAGCTTAAATCTCGTGAATTTTGGTTCTATTAATTTAGTA
>BRYF01000023.1:10334637-10337137 GCA_030159135.1 Actinidia polygama | reverse complement strand
TGATTATCATGCTTGGCTCTTAACTTTATTTCATAAATTATATGCTAGTGTATTCGTTATCACAATCATAGCATCTAAAGGTATCGAGTCTTGGGTCTTGCATTAGCCTTTTTTTCGATCTTTTTATCATGTTCCTACACAAAATTGCATTAGCTCTCTATATAACTTCACGCAAGCTCATGCAATGAATGCCGACGTAGATTTTATCGGGCAAATGACAAGTTGTGCTTATAATAGAAGGTAGGAAAAATATCATTTGTAGATTCGAGTAGCTAGTTCGTCTACTCGAGTTAAATCCACGCGACAACTAAAGCCTTCAAGTTGATGTCCATAAGGTGGGTCATAAACTCGTAAGTAGAGAAAAACTATTTTTCGATCTAACTAAATGACTTGTATATCATTGATTTGTTAGGCATCATTGAACTCGATTGTTTGGATTACTATCATACAAGTCATTCATTCAATCAAACACGATTATGGTGCTTCCATATGCCGCTGATGAATTGAGCATGACAATATCATCCAAACTAGTTAAGTCTATAACCTTTCCATAAAAACTTATTCACTGTTTAAGCGTAATATTGAGACGCAAAATAGGGGGGGGGGGATTCTGAATTGTATTTAATGCCAAGAATATGTTTGTGTAACATATGCAAGTGACACAAGACGAATTAATTCAATGATATTTCAATAATGTCAAAGGCGGAACAAAATGGGAATCATCAAATTTGACTCAACTAAGGAGTGAAATTGTTTTTTAAGACAAAACGGTTTGTGAGTGCAACCCTAATTGTAATGTGAATCGTCAAATTTGACTAAACTAAGGAATATAATTAACGATTAAGCCATTCTACAAATTAAAAATAACTAAACAACCCGAGTGCAAATATCACAAGTCATAGACCGATGATTTCCCTTGCTTGAGGGTAGAGGGAAAATGTAACACGGTTATTGCTAAAGGTGTAAGAAAAGAACAAGTCTCTTGAACTAACTCGAGCTCGAATTTTTTCTTAACAAGACTTGGGTTTCCAAATTGGAGCTTACCGGAGATGTGACTCTGAACTTGTTCGATTCATGAAATTTAAAAAAGCATAAAAGGCCAAACGGCCAAATGACCCAACCCTTTAGACCTCACAGTGGATAAGGGTTAGAGCTTAGAATTTGCTTGATCTAGATTGCACGGGTGCTCGATATTGGTCCCATAAATCATGAGAACAGTTCGTCGTACGCGTATTCCAAATGAAAATGCCTTGATTTTCATTTTTTTTTATTTTTTATAAACTTTATTAATGTTCGATTAATATTTTCTAAATTTCAATTGAAAGTGTGAAAAATTTAATCAAAATTTAAAAACAATCACTTAAAGACAAAAAAAAATTATGAAAAAATTACTAAAGACAAAAAAGAATCAAATTAGATTGAAAATTTAAATATATATTTTTTAGTATTTTCTCGATTAAATTAAAAGTTTACGGTTTCATATTATTTTCAACCGGAGGTATAAAAAATATATATAATATTTGATGAAATAATAAGAAAAAAAATTTAAAAAGACAAGAATTTTAAAAATAGTACTCCAAAAAACGGGCAAGACCACTCTATCCGGTCATGTATGGATTCGGATCCTCTACTAGGATTTTTCCTTCTATGATCTTACGTTTTTTTTTATTCTCATAGAGCAAACACATTAATGAAATTATGCAACGTTTTAAGTTTTTTTCTGCTTTTTTTATTTAAAATAAGTAAAAAAATCAATCAGAGTTGAATTTTTTGCTTTTTCGTTTTTGCTTAGTTTTAGTTAAAGTAAAGCCACAAAAGCAAAAAAATAAAAAAATCTTGATTTTTTTGATAGCAAGCTTAAAAAAAGCTTGGCTTTTAAGAATTACCAAACGGAGCCCAAGACACATACATCAAATGGGTGGTTTAATATTCAATTTGGGTTGAATCTCCCCAAATTAAATCAAAACACATATTTAATTCGGATTTAATTTTTACAAACTATCCAGAAAATATATTCAATTTGGTTTTGATGTTCTCTTTGTTCTCTCTCTCCTATACAATACAAACACACAAATTAAACCGATTTTGTGTGGGTTTGATTTTTTTCAAATTAAACCAAAACAGATCTTCAATTTGGATTTAATTTTTCTCAGACTACCCAAAGCACAATATCAATTTGGGTTGGTTTCATAATTTTTCCAAAATAAAGTTTGAGTTCCAAGCTCATATGTGAATAAATCAAATTCAATTCACATCTACAAAATGAAGTTTTGAATTAAAATTTCTCTTTCTATATATATGTATATTTACAAATATATACAATTACTTCCACGGCGGCGACCGCGGCTCAGGTGAACGATAACATCTTAGAGGTGGTTGTAGGCGGAGAGAGAGGGTGAAGAAAAACTCTCCGAGGAGAGAGGGGCTGCATTATAGTAAAACACACAGAAGGATAATTAGGTAAATTTATTATTTTATAGCAGTGTAATATTGTCATTTC
>BRYF01000023.1:10284637-10292137 GCA_030159135.1 Actinidia polygama | reverse complement strand
ATTTGGTGCACAAGAACTATTGTGTTGGTATATATTGAGGGGTAATGTTTTCCAAATATCTCAAGGCATTGTTTGGATAAGGATTTAGTGGAGGAAAAAGAGAAGGCTGGATTTTTGTGTGTGGATCCAACGGTTCAATATAATCTTTTTACTTTACTTTTTTTTTCCTTCCACAAATCCCTACCTAAATCCTTGATCTACCTAAATCCTTGATCTAAATATCACGTAAAATAATGTCTAGTGGCACTTTGGGAGGTGTTCCTGTTTCAATGCTTTTCTGTTCGTTCTAAATCTTCAGTTGGGTTGCCCCAAATTGGTTTAATTGTTGTTAGATAACTAGCAATTTTGAGTAAAGGAAATGAGAAAGTTCGTTTTCCTCGAGTTCTTTGTTTCAGAACTATAATATTCTGCCTTGAATTTTAATATTATTGTGGCTATAAAATTCTTAGGGAGTTTGGAGTAAAATGAGATATACTGTTCTTGTTTCTATTTTGATTCTTCCATTGTTATGGCAGGGAAGCTGTTATAGGAGTTTATGAGGGCAACAGACCTAAGTCATCAACTTGGGCCGACTTATAACATCAATGGTTGTCTATAACTTTTAGCTTTTGCCAAAACTAGTGGGAATTGTCTTCCTTTTTTTTGCTCTGCATGTGTATAAGTTACACACACACACACACACACACACACACACACACATATGCACTGGTCTTTTGGGTGCTTCTTCCATTGTTATGGCAGGGAAGTTGTTGAAGGAGTTTATGTGGGTAATGGTCTCTAAATCATCTGTTTGGGCCGACTTGTAACATCAATTGTTGGCTAGCAGTGTTTTGCTAGTGGGAATGGTCTTCCTTTTTGGCTCCGCATATAGACATATGAACAGGTCTGTTTTGTTGGTCTTTTGGATGGGTCTTCCTTGTATAAAGAATTGCATATTTGGTTTAAAAATGTCTTTACATCTCTCTTTCTATTATTTATATAGAGAGAGATATATCTATATTTATAACTATAAAATTAGTTTTTTAAATAAGTTTTAAAATTCTATAGACATGAAAACGAGTCCAGTTATGTTCATTATCTTTCATTTCATTGGTCCAAATGTATGGATCTCACTTGAAATAGTGGGGTGAGTTTCATTTAAAGAAGTGACTCGATTCATTAGGACTCACGACCCATGAGAGGGGAGGGGTAAGCTGAACATAATTGCACTCGTGGTTCTTTGTTAGGATACTCAAATCAACATAAAAAGCTATTTATGGTAATAAAAATTAGTTATACTTGTTCTAAAAATCCTCCACCACCACACTTCAACAATTCACTATATTCTACAAACTATTTTTTATAGAAAAGGCCAATTATTTTTTATCTGACCTACGAAAGTTCTTGACATCCGAAAAAAGTTCAATCAAAGTTTTTCTTTTCTATGAAAACAAATAATCTAATTTGTGGTGCAATTACAATTTATATCACTTGGGGCCCACACTCCTCATCTTATATGGCTTGCGTGGTTGAAGAATAAACGTCTCCAGCAAATCAACGCGATGTGGCACTGCCATGTCACCCAACCGTACGCCTACAGTCTGTCTGTTTCCAATTCTTGGCGCCCTCTTTACCTATACAAATCTCTCTCTGAGCCTCTGTTTGTTCTCACCCAAAAACTTCCCTCAACATATCTCAGTTAATCAATTCCCTTCTAACCTCCAAACAAACGCAAATGGCTTCTCCGCCAGGTCTCTCAATCCCTAGTTCTTCTTCATTATCTTTTTCTTGTTTGTATTTATATACATACATAGGATTCGATTGTGCATATTTGCAGTTGGAACTCCGAAACATCGTCTTCTCGGTGCGGCTTTTTGCAGAAATCTCAAAATCCTCAAGGGTAAGAAAAGAACCTCGATGTTGGTTAATTTCCATTTTGTTCTCGTAATGTTGTGTTTGTTGAACGTTTGAACAGAGTTGGGAGCGGAACTCGACTTTTGGGGAGGATTTGGCGAGAACTTTTTTCGATGTGATCGGCCCTCCATATTGCTGCGGCAGGAGGGAATACTCACATCTGCAAGTATTTGGTACAGAAATTGAAACTCGATGTTAATATGAAAGATGGGAAAGGTATTTCACTAAGAAAAAGAATCGATATAATTGCATAATGGAGTCTACTTCTTGGTTTTGTCGACAATTGTGTTGCATAGTGCTGTAGTCTACTTATTTGGTTTGTTGGTTTGTTAATAATCAGTGATAATGTAAAGATATGTGTTGTATAAAAGATCGTCTTGAATTATAGGGAAGTTTTCTCAATTAATATGAAGAAGTATTAGGAAGTTATTTCGTAAGTTGGAGTTACTTGAATTTTTAGGTTTAATATTTTGAATAGGACACATCAGAAACACGTAAAATGGCTATTAGAGTATATCTTTGTTTCAAATGTTTATTGATAATTTGATGGTTTTGCTTTTTGGTGGTTGAGATCTGCCCATCAATACTTGTTGACTATGGCCCTTTGTTCTTAATTGGATTTTTGAAGCGTTCTTTCGGTTGGTACTTGATCATGCATTTGATTATGTATTGGTGTATTTTGAAGGAGCATTCTTTCGGATGGAGGGATTGTTTAACACGAGGATTTAATTGTCTCAGTCCCTTTGTTCTGCTATTCGCATCTATAAAGCATTCTACCTGGTTGTTTCAAAATCTTGGCTATCTATCAGTCGACGGTACTTGATCATGCATTTGATTATGTATTGGTGTATTTTGAAGGGCTGATTGCGGCTATTGATATCAAGAGGTGTTGAAGTAGGTGCAAAATCTGATGCTGGCACACCACTGCAATGTGCTGTGGCTAAGGGAAAAATAGAAACTGTAAAAATCCTATTGGATAGAAAAGCTAACGTAAGCAGTAACGTAGTTACTTATTATTATTATGGCTAGTTGTTTTGTTTTGAATATTTTGCTTTATATGCCACGTTTTTCCTTTCAGCAATTAATTCAGAGGTCAACTGTATGCCTAACTATTTTTCTGTATTAGTCTTGAATACTCGATTCCAGTTGGTTGGTACGTTTTTATTTTGGTTACTATTTTTGCCCCACTGACAATTTTGGTTTAATTTTGACTTTTGGAACTATGGAGGAATGTGAGGCATGAGATGGTGGAGATTTAAGGAGTGATCAACAATGATTAGTTGGGGAGGGGGGGGGGGGGGGAATGGAAAGAGTTACGGAATTAACTCTTTAAATAGGGTGATAACTTCTGCAAGTAATTTACAATTGATTTATGCATACCTAGCACAAAGTAAAAAACATGTAATTTTGCATAATTGCGCATCGTTTACGTTATTTTTTTATCATATCATGATATACAAATAAATCCATGAAGGTGTACCCTGTTAATAACTTGTGTTGGCTGGCTACAGTGTGATTTGTACATACCGATATGTTGTTTTCTTCACCTAGGTTTAACAATCCCCACCCCCACCCCCATTCTTTGCGACTGTGTTTGCTATTTATTGAAGTAATTGAACAATGAAAGTGGAATGAGTTAGACTTAGGTTTCTAGAATTTTCCAAGGTTTGGAAAGAAAATGAATTTGATATGCGTATTTCAAATGATTCTACTTATGCGTACGCGAGTGCACACAGGTGCATGATTTCTTATATCACAGGGAACTCTCTCAATTCTGTGTGCATCTTCTGGTTGCGTCTTCTATCTGTTGTATTTGTACTTATCATCTTTGCTAAGCTTTGTTGATCATATAGTGTTTTTGTTTGGTGATCTTCATCCTTTCGGGGTCGTTCGAATGCACAAGTCTGTTGCTTGAGGTATTGCATTTCAGTGCAGTGTTAATTATGTTGAATAATTTCTTTTGTACTTACATTTCATCTCTGTGGAATGTGGGCCAATCTGGTTAGTGATGTTTCTTTGTGGTTTTGCTCCTGGCAATTCATGTTTGTCTTTTTACTTATTTATTTTATTTGAAACAATAATGGGTTAGTGGTGAAGTCTCTTAAAATTTGGTAATCATGATGATTTGTAAGTTGTTTTGGTGTTATGGTCTACTTTTTTAGTTTTTATCTTTGATATAGTGAAAATTAATTAATATTTTCAGATTGAAAGGGTGGAAATATGAAATTCTTTCAACTTTATAGTAGAACAAGTACTGCTCGTCAGTCAGGTCTAAACAGTTTTTTGGTGGTTTTTTGGCCATGTTCATGTAGATTAGATATTTTACCAAATATAGTGATGCAGTTACCTGTTCGGCTTCTGGCGTCCTGTTAAAGAAATAGAGTATTAAATTTTTACTCAATATAGATATTGCTCATATGCTGCAGTATTTAACTTCTTATGTATAGTAGGGTGATAATTGCGCTAATTATTTTAGAAGTTAAATGACGCCAGTGATGTAACATTGAGAATTAAGGTAGTATATGGTGCTTTAGTAACAGTTGTAGCTTTGGGTATTGGATGGATTGGAACAGATGGTGTGTTTGAGTGGGAAAGAACTCTATGGCTCTATTGTTATCAACACTGCCTCGCATCTGGATGCTCAGACGATGTAATGAACCATCCCACTTAGATATTGGATGTACCTATAACTTTCAGTACATACAATTATTCAGAAAGTTGCCTAATGTTGATTTTTTCCCCATTTAATTTTGGGTCTTTTAACATCTATGGAGTAAACTTGGGATCCTTTGTCTCCTTCCGGCTTCGCCGGGTCTTACCGGGTTCCATTTTGTCTTATGATCAGGCAGGAGCTGATCCAAACATTAGATTGCATGGAGAGACACCGCTAGGAAATAGCGGCGTCTGAAGGGCATACAGATGTTATGAAATGCTTGTTGAACGCTGGAGCAAATCCTAATGGCCCAAATGTTGTGAGTTTTTGACTATTGTAACTGCAATGATATTCTAGCCAGTGCGTTCTAATCAATGCGCCAGAAGTGGTGCAACCCATATACATTGGATGTCTACCAAAAGGTCCATTTTCTCATACATGAACTCAGATCTCTTTAGTCATAACAAAGTATGGAAGGCAATCAAGCAAATGTTTTACCCTTTTCCTAACTATATAAAGGTGGTACTAAAGAAACAAGAACAACAGATACTATTTCATTGGCTAATATATTCCCGAAAAGTCAAAAACTAGGTGATAACGGTTTTATGAAATCTTCTAAGATGTTAATGGGTCAAAGGATTGGAGTTGGTTGAATGTATTTCCCAAAATATGCCAAGCCTTTTTTGCTAAGACCTGAAACCACCAGTTCTGTTAAAGGAAATGAGTTGGGCATGTCTTCTTGGAGTGGCATCCCTGTCATTACGACCAGAATATCTCAATGAGTACTCAGGAGCTTCTAAATGTAAACCAAAATGGTGTCAGTGCAGCCCACCAAAATAACTTTTCTTTATTACGATTATATCCCTAAGTGAAATTACCATTTAGCCCTAAATGAATTATGTCAAGTGTCCGCACCCTTGGCAATTCTTGTTCCCGTGTTCTGCTACCACAACCAGATAACCTGCACTACCACCCCACCCAACCACCATTTGTCAAGACCCATCTCTCTCTCTCTCTCTCTCTATGTATTTAGGACCTGCAATAGAATAAAGTTGCGAATATAATAACCCACCATAGTGTTGCAAGATATTATTGGCTGTCCATGAACAGATTTTGGTGCTCACGGAATGATGGATGATGGGTCGCCAAAAACCTGGCTAGGGATGGCCGTCGCGAACAAAATTGGGTGCTTGCATGAGGAAAAATTGGGGTCGGTGGGGTGATGTTGGTTGGGGGAGTGGAGGGCTTTGGAGGTGGTTGAGGGGCTGAACGGCAGTGACGATGGGGCATTTGTCTGGTGGTGAGGTGGCAGTGACATTCAGAGTGGTGGGGAGTAGTGGTTGGGGTGGGTTAGGGTTTGGAAGTGAGAGGTTGAAGATGGATATTTGGGAAACATATTGGTTGGTAACGAGTCAAAATTTAATACTCAAATTGTGATTGGTTCGCACTTAGAAATTGAGGTGTACTGAGACCAAATTAGTTTACGTTTTGAAGCTCCCGAGTACTCCCTATCAGTGGCATGTGAACCTTCTTGAAACACATAAGTTAGCAAGAGATATATTTGTTACAAATTATTGTAATATCTGAAACCTCTTTTAACACTTTCTGATGAGTGTGTAGCACTGATTGTATTTTAGTAGAGCATCTAGATGCTTAACCTTTATCAGAGGGCCAAAGCGGAAAGCCAGGTAAGCTATCTAATTGGGCTAACCGATACTATAGTTGAAAGTGATAGACCAGTAAACAGGTGCAAAAAAGGGGCTTCTATTTGTTGACTGAAAGGGGGATGAAATCTACTAAAGTTCTTCTGTATATGCAGGTTCTTTCAGCTTAATTTACGGGAGCTTCTACATGCAAACCAAAACTGTCTCAGCTAAGTATATTCCTACGTTATTTCAAAATCTAAATGTTTTCAAAGTACAGTTCCCTTGAACCCAATAATACCCTCATCTTCACCTTTCCAAACCCAAACCCTACACCCACCTCCAACCATCACCTTCCACCATCTCCTCACCCTAAATACATTGCTCCTAGCCCACCTCAGCCCCTCCCAACACCCACCCACCCCGGCCACAATGTTTCCACAATCACCGCCTTTCCTCCGACTCCTCCACGCTTGCAACACCCCCTCCGCACAGAATTCTAATTTGTGGGGTTTACTGAGCTAAAATTGGTTTGCATTTAGTTAATATTAATCGCTGGTTTCACTATGATATTTGCTCAGTCAACGTGCTACTTAATTTCAATCTTGATGAATTTTTAATCCTAGTTTGGGACTCTAAGATATGTTAAATTCAAATGAAAATTATTTTTGATCACTGGGGAAAATTCACTGGGAAGATAACATACATGAAAATGGAGGCAGTTGCTTGCTAGATTTGATCGAGTAACAATGAGTGAGGGGATTATTCCATTTGAATGATTTAGATCTGTTGTAAGCATTTCAAGTTTTTAATGCCTTGATATATTTTCTTGTCTTCTTTTTGCTTAGGCTAATTGTTGTCTTTACATGATTAAGAACAATCATAGATTTCTCTCATGCATTGATCTTTGGTAATTATTTAACTTTCTTTTCTTTTTTTGGGTGGGTGGGTTTGGTTGTTATTGGCATGTATTCTTAGTTGGAAAAACTGCTTTACGAGGCAAGTTTCTGATATCAAATCTTTGTTGGTTAAAACATTCTGACGGGTAACAGGAGAAGAAAGAGAGTTTTCTGTTGTCAAAATCTATGGGAGAAGAAGCATTCACAAGAAAGGATTATATTGATGCAATACATTTGTACGCAAAGGTAATCTGGTCAATATGTGTTCTGTGATGGCTTCATTTGTATTTTGTGATTGATATGTAATTTGTCCCCCACCCCCACCCCCACCCCAAAAAAAAAAGGAGACACTACAAGATTGATGAGCTGCTTTTGAGCCTTCTTTGATCTCCTGTTGACTATATTTGTTATA
>BRYF01000023.1:10237137-10242137 GCA_030159135.1 Actinidia polygama | reverse complement strand
AAACTTAACACTTATTAATGAGTATTTAAATAGAGCGTTGACTTATTTTTTATACATATAAAAAAAAATATTTTAGATATACAAACATTTACTTTAAGCGCATGAACAACACGTGATCGATTTTTACCACTATTTCAAACAGATTAGTAATGAAAGGGGTGTAAGTAATACAGTTAAATAATTAAGGAGTCAATATGATTCACTTTTTAGACGAGAGGGATGAAGGTGATAAAAGACAATACTTTAGGTGGTGTTTATGAAATTAAGCCTTTGTATATATCATTCTATTTTACAGCTTTTTCATAATTATACTTTTTATTTTATTTTAAAAACAAAAACATTTAATCATTCCATAAAATATCTCCTTAATTTATTAAGATTTGGTTCATTAAATTATTTTTCTATATTTTAGTGCAAATGATTTATGCTGGATACTCATAATTATGAAGTAGTTACCATTTTTTTTAATATGACTATTACGGTCTTAGAAACTGGCCATAAAAATTATCATAATTCAAAATGAACGGTTCAAATTCACTTGTTAACACGAGATTTACCTGCTCAAGTAAATTTGAATCATTCATTTCAATTTTAAAAACTTTTCAGTCTAAATTATAGAATCGTAGGATTTCTCTTCTCTTTTTTTTTAAGGGAAATAAGTTATTGTTTTGAGTTATTTAGGTCCCGTTTGGAATATATTTTTTTGATAATTTTTTTTAGTGTGTTCGGTAAATTTATTTGAATTGAATTTATGTATATGTATAAGAGTTTATTTTATTTAATTTTTTTTTTTTTTTGGGGGGGTCTATTTTATCATTTTAAATAAAAGAAATTAAAAACGTTTTTTTCCCCTTATACCAACCGGTACTTTCAAAAACTTCCGGGTCAGACCTATAACAAACGTTAATGTACCCACCATTTCTGACCACAAGATTGCAATGACAAACGGAAATGGGTCAAGCAAGTCGTCCAAGGAGTCCTATAAGGACTTTTGATCATTCCTAGGGGACCAGTCTGGCTTATTAATTTATTGTATTGTTTTATTAGAGTTTTGAATAATAAATGTTGTAATCAGAAAGAAAGTGTAGAGATATCGTCAAATCATTTAAATTCACGTGTTTTATTGTTTGTATATATATATATTTTTTTTTATAAATTGATCGATCTTATTATTACACTAGAAATTACTCGTACTCACAGGCATTACGAAAAAAAAAAATCACTTCTTAAGCGTACTTATTAGAGTTTTATAATTTAAAAAATAGATAAAATATAAATATCAGATAAAAGATACATTGCATGCATATACGAAGAGATATATTACTACAAAATAAAGAATAACTTTTCATCTTTTATTGTCCTTAGTGAAGTTTTTTCAGCGATTAATTAATATTTTATATTTTTTTGATAAAAAATATAAAAATAAAAAATATATATATAATTTAAGAGAACGTTCACTAAAAAAAAATTAAAATATTTTTTTTATATTTTTAGACTCTTATTGTTAAAAGTTTGATCAAACAATAAAAAAATATTAAATACAAAAAAAAATAAAAAATAAGAGGGAAAGAAATGTGTGTTTTAGTTTGTTTTTTTTGTGAGTCCCACTAAAAAAATGATCCAATGAATAAACATATGTCTAACTTTAGAGTTTTTTATTCACCGGATCCCACACCTTTTGAGAAGAAGGAAGTGATAGTTTTAGGTGAAAAAAAATAATCTCAGGTAAAATATCAGCAGTTGGATTCATTCAAATTGATTTCAACTGAAGATAGCGAGAGATAGATTTAGAATTCAAACTAAATTATAATTTGTATTATATATATATATATATAACAAATGTTAAAAGTACTAAGCAGAAAGCAAAAAAGTTACAGATAATTTATTTTTGTACAGTGCAAACTCACGTATTGTGGGATCCGCAAGTGGCAAAACTTGAGTAAAAGACTACAATATCCACGAAGGCGCATGAGTAGTGGACTCAATTGACGACCCATTTAGTTTTGAAAAATTATACATTACTTGGCAGTTGGCATTAGCAACGTGGGAATGCAAATTCCATAGGATAGGTGTGAGCAGAAAAAAAACAGTATTCTTTTTCATGGGAAAGCATCAAAGTCCCGATCTCCACAAGTTTACGTCGGGACTACAAATTAGTTGAAAAATTCATTCCGATGGGTCATTGACTAGGATTTGGGGATGCTGCAGTGCGGCGTCCTGCGGGGCGCGTGTAGGGCGCCTCGTTTTGGCGCGCGTCTAGTCCAAAACGACGTTTTTTTTATCCCAAAAATGTATAGATCCAAAACGACGTCGTTTTGGGACAAATTTTTTTAATTAGAACGACGTCGTTTTGGGCTGTTCGCGCGCCAAACGACGTTGTTTTGGCTCCCCGCAACTCTACAGGGAGCCCCCTCCCTTCAGGGACCCCGGTTCCCATTGACTATTTTGAAATTAAGGAACAATTTGGGCTAGTTTTTTTAATAAATAATTTAGCTGACTTGATTTTTTTAGTTTTTTTTTAAACCGTTTATTTTGTTTTTACTTTTTTTCTCGAAAAGAGGAACCTTAAAATGTAAATATCTTGTGCAAATTTGAAGGGAAAAAAAATCAAAGACAACAAAATAGCTTATATGTCGAGTATTTTTTTCTTCAAATTAAATGCAAAATCTTATATTTTTAATTTTTTATTATCAAGAGAAACAAAAAAAGTATAAAATTTTGATCAAACGATTAAAAAAAATCATTAAAAAACAAAACAAAAATAAAGCAGTTAAATTAGCTTAAAAAGGTTAACCCCAACTTGCCCTAAATAAATTAATTCAAGAAACTTGGATCGCAAGACATTGCAAGCGAAAATATATATATATATATATATATATATATATATACAAAAAACTCAATAAGAACGTATAGATTAATATTAATAAGCTCGTGTGAAGTGGTAAGATTTTAACCAGTATCATCCTATTATTAAATGCAATGGAGATCTCCATTCCGTGCTAGGATTTGAATACTTTTTTATTTTATTAGTTCACAATGAGGTTTGTTATTTTAATTTGAAATGAAAGAATAAAAAAAGACTTGTTATATGATTATAATTCAGATCAATTTCACTTTTGCCCCTTCTTTTAGTTTGACGGAAATTTCACTTTACTCCTTATAGTTTTAATTTGAACAAAGAAAGATTTTTAGTTTAAGATAAGTTGCAATGGTGTTAGATTTCTTGACGGAAAGTGGAATTATAAGGACTAAAGTGAATTTTAGGTCGAATTTGAAGGGATAAAAGAAAATTTAATTAAGTGGCTTTTTAGCTTATAATCGTATTTGTTACTTTTTTTTGTGTCTAATTTTGACAAAGATTTTTTTTTTTACTTTTCAATTCTTATCATTATCCTAAAAATTATAAATATTGATTAAATTTAAAAAATAAATCCACAAAAAATTGTCTATACCACTTTTCTTTAAATTTCATAAAATATTATAATTTTTACTTGTCTTTGTACTATAAACATTTAAAAAAAAGTTCACTGAATATATATGTGTATATATATATAATATTTATGAAAATGTCTTTCTAAAACTGTTATAAAAAAATTCATACTAAAATTGATTGAACATTTGGTCTACCATCCTCTGTTTCCGTTGGGGCTTAAGTTTGGTCTACCATCCTCAAACAAAACAACGTCGTTTTTATCCTGAAGTATACAAAATGATGTCTTTTTTACACTCCAAAAATACTTTACTGGACATTAATTTCAGAGGATCCGAATCCCGTTCCCATGTGGCGTGACCGTGTGAGATTGAATCTAGAAAATCTTTTGTTTGTAATTTGATATATACAGTTCAACAACCACATGTAACACCGACCTTTTTTCTTTTATTCCATACTCAAACTCACTTTTTTTTTTTTTAATTTTGATTGCGTGTATATACCGGCACAGGTAAATGGTAATGGGGAATGTCAAGATTGTAGGCCAGTTTTGTTTATTGATTTTTTAAGTTTTTTTAGTGGATTTTTTTTAAAATCAAAATTTCATATATTTTTTTGTGTTCTAAGAGTTCGAAATATAATTCATATAATTTTTTTAAAAAAATCACTAAAGATGAAAAAAATAGATGGATTTTTTAGGAAAAAAATTACGAATTAGCTAAATATTTTTATATTTTCAAACTATTTTTATCAAGATATACCCAAAAAGTATAATAAAATAATGATCAACGGCTAAAAAAAGGCAACAACAACAAACTCAAAATCTATGAAATCCAAAAAACTATTACCCAAAATTGGGCCTTACATATTCCATTCTCGATCCTAGGTTACTTCCGTTTTCGTTGTGCCTTAGTTTTGACTGTTGATCTACTATCCTTATACCTAAGTAGTGACTTGGTTTTCGGGATTCTCCGGACCAGGGACGGGTTCCGTCCATTGGCGGGGCCGAAGTATTACCAAAGTTGGTCTATAGTCATTAATAATTTATCAAAGTTAAATGATTTTATTTTTATAAAACTTTAGGGATTAGAAGTGTAATTTATAAGACAAATATTTGCTGACGTAAGCGTTGGACAGTGGGCGCATATGGCATTAGCCCACTTGTCGTCTATTTCTTTAATTGTTTAAATTAGAATTATAGGGACCAAATTATAATTTTTTATAAACTACAGGGACTAACAATGACATTTAAATAGATTAAAATTGCAATCTGATTCCGACTTCTCTCACACGCTTCTCTCTCTCTCCATTTCCATTCTAACCACAAAGCAAAACCAATTCATTTCTCTCTACAAATCAGTCTTCCTCCCCCCTCTCTCTCGATCTCGATCTCTGAAGACCGATTTCTCTCTCTCGATCTCTGAAGATTCTTCTAGGGTTTGCGATTTGGGGGATTGTTGGACTGATTCGGAAAAGGGTTCGATTTTATCGATGGAATTTGAGAATTAGGGTTTGCAGCTGAGGATGACGAAGGATTGCAGATCGGGGAGCGTTTGATCGCCGGATGTCG
>BRYF01000023.1:10207137-10209637 GCA_030159135.1 Actinidia polygama | reverse complement strand
ACTGTCTTTTGTAGTTTAATTTGAGTAAATGGAAAACTCTAAAATAATTATCAACAGATTTTCCTCTTTGCATGTGTGTGCGCGCGCGCAATATACCACAATCACTAATTATTAGGTATAATGGTTGTATGATGGTACAATGATAATTTTTTACTTTATGGTGCTCACAGTCAAATTATTAGAATAGTTAACTTGGTACTTGGCATAAGGATCGACTAATTCGAGAACTAATTTTATCGTTCACTAACAGAGACCGATTAAAATTGAGGCAAAACCTCGTATGAACTGACCAAACTCAAGAATTAATAGTACGTAACAAATTTCAAACCTAAAATTCAAACCTAAAACCTTAAAAGAGTGACCTCCAAATTCAGTCTGGTCTAGGCTACCAACCCAACTCCTAAGGGTTCTCATATTTGAGTTTTCATTGGTTTGTAACAACACGTAAGCTAGTGCCCTCCCCGACTTAGAGTATAGATTTTAATTTTGAAGAGCCGGAATCACATAGAAAACACATGATTTGTAAAATATGCATAAAATATACTATTAATTTCAACAATAAGGAAAACATATATGTTTTTTGCAATAATAGAAACTAAAAGCCTAAAATATTACAAAACTAGGATTTTTTAGAAATTGGTGTTGATTTGGTTGAAACTAGAATTTCTTCCATAGGTTTTGTCAATGCGTGAGGGACAAAATATTTTAATTTGTATTTATTTTAATTTCTTCCCTCGAGTGTTATTTTGAGTGATAGTTTATGAATCCGACACCATGGTTGTCATTTGAAGAAGTTTGGGAGTCAAATCTGTAGTAATTGAAAGTTATAAAGATTTCTGAAACTATAGGGACCGGCAGTGTAATCTCGAGACAAAGCTTGCTCATCTGCTTGAGAGCGAATGCGAGCGTCGACCATTGCTCGAAATTCGCTCGCTCGCCCTCCCTCCCTACGAGTGATTGGATGGCGGTTACGTGTTTCAGTATTTTTTTATAAAAGAAAGAACGATACTTTAACCTTATAGCACCGTTTTTGAAGAACGATATGCTAGAGTTTATGTACTCAAGAGTATATTACATGATCTATCGATCCGGTAGTGTTTATGAGATCTTGAGAATTTATAAATCAATCAATCTTGAAGAACAAAGTCCTTTGAAGGTGTTCGAAGGCACTGTTGAAGATTCGGTAGACTTTGAGTTGATTGCAAAGGTCGAGGCGCAAGAAGAATTGCACGAAAATAGTTCACGAGGATTGGCAACGAGTTCTACATCCGGGTGTATGGATTCATGATAGAATTGTGAGAAACTCTTGTTTCAACTACTTTTATTAGTAGTGCATTATTTCCTTGATCCCGTATATTTTTTTATCTAATTTGGAGCTTTTCACATATATCTAGTGTCTATTATTAACTGCTTTTGTTATTGCATTTATAATTTGATTAATTAGAAAATTTACAACTAGAATTAGTTTTCAGATTTCAATTCCGCCCTTCTCAGTCCGTTCCGAGAGTTACTGTTGTACTCAATATGAGTTACCGTTACACTTGGAGGATGTTTGGTAACGTTTTTCTTTTTCTATTTTTTGTGTTTGTTTAATTTTTGTTTTGTTTTGTTTAATTTTTTATAAAACAGAGATTAAAAATATGTTTGTAATCTCCTATTTTTAAACTATTTAAAAATTAAAATATGTTTGTGTTCACATTTTTTAAAACTATTTAAAAAAATGTGGAGGCGGTAGTGGTGGCGGTGGTGGTTGGAGGTGGCGGTGGTGGTTGAGGAGGTGGAGGTGTTGGTGTTGGTGTTGATGTTGGTGTTGGTTGGAGGTGGTGGCGGTTGAAGGTGGCGGTTGTTGTTGGTGATGGTGGAGGTGGAGGTAAATATGGAGGTGGTGGTGGAGGAGGTGGTGGTGGTGATTGAAAAAATTTGGATAAAAAAATTTTGAATGAAATTTTTTTATAAACAAAATAAAAACAATTTTTTCTTGTTTTCACTATTTTCAAAAATAGTGAAAGTTGTTTAACCTTATTTTTATTTATTTTTTATAACACAAATAAATTTTTGTTTATATTTATTTTTAAAAATAAAAATTAAACAAAAAAATAAAAATTAAACAATTAACAAACAATCTCTTAATATTTGTTCGATATACACTCGCCTTACCTTATGCATGGGAAAAGGCTTGTGATGAGATTGATGATATGGGCCCACGAAGTCGGCATGCGAAGTAGGGTGGGATGGCCTCAAACTCTGTTCCATGTGCGCCGCTCCGCTCCAGGGCATCCCAATCACCATTCCCTAATCATTGCTATTCCCTGCACTATACTACTTATTTAAGTAAATAAATTATTCATATAACTAACAGTCAACGGAAAAAATATTAAAATATTATTTTTTTAAAAATAATTGTTATTTTAAAATAAATAAATAAATAATTTCACCTGATTAGGGAAAATTAGAAATACTAAACAATAATGAAAATAAAAGAGAGAAAAAAATATTGTTT
>BRYF01000023.1:10127137-10129637 GCA_030159135.1 Actinidia polygama | reverse complement strand
GAAGGCATTGACTGAAATGGTTAGAAGTGAACTGAAGGGTTAAAGTGAGATTTTAGTAACAATAAGAAGAAGAAAAAAAACCCTAATTTATCTTCCTTTTGTTGAAATGAATGCGTAGTGTTTGATTCCCACTTTGCTTGGGAAGCGTAGCCGTTCTGCCAAAAGCCATGGGCTTTCCTTCGATGCGTGCTCACTTCACGTGGCCACAGCTCTCTCTCTCTCTCTCTCTCTCTCTCTCTCTCGATTGCTAAGGAAACTTCCCATTGCTATACAAATATGGGAGTATAAAATATATTTTCTTTGTTTTCGCCGTTCGATTATTACTTTATAGTAAATTTAGTTGGCATTTCGCATTAGAGTTCAGTTGATAAATTTGACTGAGTGAAATTTTTTAACACACGTCAAGGATCAGAGAATAACGTATACGACGAGTTTTCTCTACAATCTGCATGCTTGGGTCCAAACCTCGATTATGTGACAAGTTAGCTACCAGTCATGCCTTAGAAGCATAATTGAGTCAGCCGTTTACTTGCTGACATAGCAATTGACGCCTCTAAATAAAATTTGATTATGTGACTTTTTTTTAATTATTTATTTATTTTGAGTATCTACAATACTTCAAAAACAATCCATCTACTCTCCTTTCACATGCATGCCACAAAAAATTTAACCCAATAGGGCCATAAAGTGTTGAAGTTGGGCCTTTTCTACTAAGTTTGGATATTGGCTACAGCTAACGGCCCAAAAATATCCGGTCCAGTAAGGTGCATAAACATGGGCCACATGGCTTAAAAGAACCGTGGACTCATAGGCTAAACAACCCGAATCCAACCATACAAAATGATACGACGACCGCCATCCATTCCTCCTCGGACAATCTCAACGGGACCACGATCCCAATCAAGAGAAGAGACCAAGTTCAAAGCGATCACAAACAAAATCCCCACAATCTTAATCCAGATCTGCTTGAACCCTGCCCGGGCCCTGCCATTGTGGAGGCTGTAGAAGAGACCCGTTTAGTGCTCCCAGTTGCCGACCATGTGGAAGATCCGGGTGAGCTTGGGCCCCGAAAAGAGCCCAGTGAAGATGTTCGTAAATCTGAACTATTCATTTTAAATTATGAAAAAAAAATATTAGTATAAATTTTGAGATCATTTTAAAAGGATAAGAAAAGTAAAGGGAAAATATGAAATCGGAATAACTTTTTTCTTTCTTTTTTCTCCACTAAATCCTCTTAATCCAAATACAACCTTATTAAAAAATTAAGGCTTTGTTTGGTTTAATTTTATTTTAATTGTTGAGTTTTTTCATCTTTAATGAATTTTTTTCTCAGTTAGATCATAATTTTATATTTTTTGAGTTTATCTTGACGGGTATGATTTGAAAATATAAAAATTTTAAAAAAAAAATCCACTAAAGGAAAAATAATGTCAAAATTATATTTTTTCTTCTAAATTAGTTTTAAAAAAATTATATTTCGAACTAACATAGTTGTGAAAAATTTAAAAATATAAAATTTTGATCAAAATAAAAAAATGACTAAAAACAAAAAAAAAAAACAAAAAAATCGAGAAATAGCTAAAAGACACAAAAGAAAAGGTATACCAAACAAATCCCAAGTGATCTTGGGGCAAGTTACTGATCAATGTACATACTCGCAGCGGGGGTGATGCAGACAAGGCCAGTGATCATGCCTTGGGTGGCCCCGACGACGGAGGAGGAGGAGGATGTCGAGGATGAGCCGTGTCAGCAAGATGGTGGCGGTGCACAGGTCACAAGTGGGTGCTGAGGACGGCCAGAGACACAGCTATGCTTGCCACGTATGGGTCCCCACCGTTGAATCCCGTCCACCCCATCCACAGTAGCCCCGTTCCTAGCACCATCAGCAGGATGGATGTTGTTGGGCGGGAACCTCTCCCGGTCTTTTTTCGCCCTTGGCCCCACCTTCACGCCACAATAAATCAAAGGTTTCGATCATGGGATGCAGGGTCACTGCCGCGTTGCACCCGGCAGTGACCCCAAAACGACGTCGTTTCTGCAAAAAATTTAGGGGATAAAATAATGTCGTTTTGGTTAAAACGCACACAAAACGACATCGTTTTGGGGTCACCGCTAGATTGCAGTGACCTGAATCCTCTCGATCATGTAATAGAAGGGGAAAAATACACTCAAAAATGTATGAATAAATTATACTCTACCCTCTTATATTTTTATCTAAATTTTACTTTGCAACATCTACTTTCAATTTCAATTGTGTTAGTCAAGTTTTTATAGTTTTAAGTATGAATCTGATCCTCCTCTCACCGACTTGCCATTTAATTAAGGATTATGTGATATTTTATACTGAGATCACATAGCCTATTTTCTTCACTTGATTAAATAATAGATGGACAAAATAGTCATATTGATAATTAACGTGTAAAAATTACCCAAATAGGCAGCAGTGAGGCCAGCCTCACCGGAGGACAGATGAATGACGAAGCCACTGGAATAATCGATG
>BRYF01000023.1:10112137-10114637 GCA_030159135.1 Actinidia polygama | reverse complement strand
CAACATTTTTGGTTTCAATAAAAAAATTATAATTTATATACAAATAGAAATCGGGTCCGCATTTATATTCACAAAAGTTTTGTAATCAGTTTAGGAGTTAATTATTTATCGGTGAATTGATTGCATTCTATGTTGTATTTTCTTAATTTGCACAAACTAAATATTTGGGAACTTCTCATATTTAGCATGTGAAGTTTTAATTTGATACTTTTTAATATTTTTGGTCAAATTATAATTGATATGTTTATGTCAATTTGTACGAAATCAATATTTGAAAATTTCTCTTGTTTATCAATAAATATTTGATAACTTCTCTTGTGTAGTTAATAATTTATAATTTTTTTCTTAATAAATTTATTAATATTTTTTTATTTTTTATCTCGTGTATTGGTAATATTGCACATACGGTAATTTAGAAGTTGATTATTTATCATAAAAATCATATTAAGAATTTATTAATTTCTGATTTGAAAAATTACTTGAATTTCATATCTAGATTGTAATTTTCTCTTAAAAAAATTCGGGTTGGGCTGAACCGTATACTGGGGCAATCCAACCCTTGCATTTCGTGTCGGATTGATTCACGATGGGTCGCCGGGTTGTTAAGGTTTAAGTTCCGGATATGGTTTCGGATAACCTAGCCCGATAACTTTTGAACCGACTGTACAAAAGCGTTCCATTCTATGAATCTATATTCTCTTTCACAAGATCCCTCGACAGCTTCGTCTTTCTCTCTCTAGATCGACGTTGTCTTCTCAACCCTTCTCATCCCATCCCAATAACCTAGCCAATCACAAATCCTCTATTGCGGTGATTGGGATCTCCACTTCATCTATCCGTCACGAATCGCCTACTCTCTTCAACTCCGATTTCACTCTTCTCTGGCGAGATCTCATCACGTCACTACTGGCGTCACCTTCTATCCGAATTTGATCTCCGTAAGTTTTATTCTTCATCTTCAGAAGTCCATTGATTCTTTCCCAATATTTTATATATTTGATCAGAATTTACCTTATCGTACCGGTCAATTTGCTTAAATTTCGCTGGGACCGCGAAGATTATTAGCGATCAGTGTTGGCTCGTATTGGTTGTTTGGTGATTTACTATTTTGGTACTTTGATTTTATTTCGATTAGATGCTCTGTACAACCTATTTGGTTTCTATGTTTTATTTGAGCGTAAAGTTTTTTTATCTCTGGCATTGCGCAATTATGGGTACCCATGTTGTGTTGGTCATCAATCTTTAACTGTATTGAATGTTATTAGTAGTCTGGTCATTACTGTTCAACTTTGGGTGAATAGGAACTGTATGAATCCGACGAATGGCGAGGGATGTTAAGAAATTGTCTATGGAAATAGGTTTACAAAGATTATCAGCAGTCCTTTTACTAAAATTATTTGAATTCTAGTTCCAAACGGACACATTAATTTTCCCTGTTAAAGAGCATAATGGGAAGCAAATCAGGCTGGAATGAATGATTTCATCCAAGTAACAATGCAACTTCAGCGTAATTTTTTGATTTGACTTCCAATTTCAATGTTCGTTAGTTATAGCTTAGTCGAAGACTCAGTATGCAAGTCTTGTGAATCGTGATGAGGGAAAATATCAAGGACCATTCATTTGGAACAATTATAAATAGGCAATGGATTTTTTTAATTGTTTTTGGTTAGTTCCTCATCGGGGTATCAAATTTCACTGTGCTTTCCTTAGAGCTCCTTTAAGAGTCAAAATGCGAATTGGCTAATCAAGAGTTGTATTATGATATTTACCGAATTCTACGTAGAATGGTGTTGATTCTGTTGAAGGTAGAAGATTGCTATACTATTTGTATCCTCCCACTCAAGTAAAAGAAATTTAGTGTTAGTGGGCAAAATAAGGAGTGATGGATAAAACTATGAACTACGTGACTACAGTTTGAGTCAACATTCTAACATGTGGTAGAACAACTAATGTTGGAGCTAAACGGAGAAGGAAAAGGTGGAGAAAAAGAAACTTACCAAAGGAATTTATTCATGGTTTGTCAAAGTTGCCTGGGCATTCGTATTTTGTTATGCAATCTTAAAATCACCATATTGTCTTGATAAAAAAGTTATTGCATCGATTACGACGTTTACCGAGGTTGAATGCCATGGTCTTTTTAGTTATCACGCTTACACATCATTGATAATATGCATTTATGGATAGCTACGCACAGGATAAATGGCACGGTAAAGCTACTCACCTTGTTAAATGGATACCTTTGTTGGTTATTAAATATACGTATTTAAAAATATATACATACCATAGTAAGGAATTCAAGAGAACCTTTAGAAGGTGGAGAAAACAATATTTATAAACTTTCTAAAAAAAAACTTATGAAGAGAAGAACATGGTAGTCTAGGTAAAATTAGAGAATACAAGTTTGATAGTAGCATAAGGAAGTCTGAAGTGAAAATTGCACTTAAGACTATGAAATGCTTAGTTGTTTTGGTTAATGACGTTATTTCATAAGATTATAATG
>BRYF01000023.1:10084637-10089637 GCA_030159135.1 Actinidia polygama | reverse complement strand
TATTATTATTGAAAAAATTACAGAATCTTTTTTTTTCTCATTACAAATTATGGGAGTACCCTTACTTTGTGCTCTTGGTTAGGTTCTCACAAATAATTGAAATACCCATATCAAATCCATGTTGAACTCAGTAAATAGCAAGGCTTGGGATATGCAAAAGGACCATTAACCAACAATAATTGCTCCATCCATACCATACAGTAACATTCTCTGTTTGGTTTAGGTTTTGAAAACAGTTTTGTATGGTAATTTTTTTAAAAAAATGTTTGATTGATGATTTTCAAAACTTATTTTCAGAAAATTTCTCAAAAAAAGAGCGGATTTTTTAGAAAAAAATTAAAAAATTAAATTCAAATTCTCAAAAATCTTTTCCGGGAAAAGATAAATATTATATGAAAACAATGAAGGTTCATGTTATCAAAAACAATTTCAAAAAACGCAATATATAAAATTGATTTGAAAACTCAAACAAACCACCATGGGCGGGGGGTTACATGTGTTTATTTAGTTTTCTTGAGGATGTATATGGTTTTGTATATAAATTTGGAGGAATTTTAATAAATTAACACCGCTAAATGCTCAACAAAAAATCTTATTAATGGGGTCAATCTAAGAATAAAAACTTATTGAGACTTAGTTTAATTGCTTTGGTTTCCAAATTTTTTCAATTTTAGTGTTTTTTTTAACATTTGATCAAAATTTCATAACTATCCTAACAACAGGAATATGAAAATGCAAAAATATTAATTTAATTTTATTAAAAAATCAATATATACAAAAAATGAGATAAATATTTATTTTTTTGAGAATTTCTCTTATTAAGAGGAATCGAAGGAGAAGAAATTTTCAGCAAATGGGTGTATAAAAATCACTAAAAAAAAGCAATTAAATTAGCTCAAAAGCAATTAAAGCGAATGAGTTAATTACTAAACCTATATTGAAATTGAGAGATCATTTGTCTGTTCAGTGGCACCATTCACAAAACTCCTGACCAGGCCACCAATATTGAAAACACTTTCTAAAAATATTTTTAGTTCATTTTTATTGCAAGTTTTTTAAAAACAATTTACAAACACCTGTCAACCAAACAAATTTTCGAACTCTTTACACCACTTCTCGATCCAAATAAAAGTGAAACCTGTCCATGCTTTGGGCAACACAAGAACAAAACACAAACACAACGAAAAGAAAGTTGAGAAAGCAGAATATCCTAGGAGAGAGAATATACTTACAGTGATTTATCTGTTTCTCTTTATGAGAATAGACGGAAGGATCTTTGGAATCTCTGTTGGGTCCCCAAAGGGGAAGGAGTGAGGCTGCTACAGCATGACCTAGCCAGGGTTAGCAGTTATAGTAAGAGTCTCTCTCTCCTTCTTTCTCTCTCTAACCAAGGCTAGATCATGCTGGCAGCTTCACTTATTCCCCTGTAGACTTTTCCACAAGTAGGTCCACTTGCCTCCCATCCCATGAACTCGTAGTAATGAATTACAAGTGGGAGATTCGGGTATTCATATCTTTAATGGTGAGAGAACAGAAACACAAACCCAAGCCTCACAACAACAACAAAAAAAAAAGAACATGAAGAACAAAGGATGATTAGAAAAATAAATAAAGAAATAAAGAACATGTGATTCTGTATATAGAGCTGCTTTCTTTTGTAATGAATACCATAGTAAATGATTGCTAAGAAAAGGAAAGTTCACATCACTTTCTCTGTATAAAAATGGAAAGGAAGACAAAAAACTTTCCAAACTATCTCCAATAAAAGAGAGGAAAAATCACAGTTTTCTGATCAATGATGGAAGAAAAACAAGAAGAAGATATTGAAGTGGAGAAATTTTTGGGTTGAGTTGCAGAGGGGATTAGCCGATTGGGGTTTGTGGGCATTTTTATAGTGGGATTTAGGAGACAGACCACCGATAAAGAAGAGCACAAGGACACAACGCCCCCACAATGCAAAACAGTGAAATAAAGATCACGATTGATATGGGCAGCTGTGAGCAACACACACACAGAGAGAGAGAGAGAGAGAGAGAGAGAGAGCGCACAGGGAAGGTATCAGGATGATTTGAAAAAGAATTAAGGGTAAGTTTCACCATGGGGTCCCTGTAGTTTAACCAAAGTCTAACTTTGATCCTTACAGTTTCAATTGGAACAATTAGGACCATGTCGTTTCAGTCTCATTCCCCATGTCAACGTGGATGTTTGTCCAAACTTTTAAATTACTAAAAGTTGATTAATTTTTAAATAAAATTTCAAAATAGTAGCTTCTAAAAAATAATATTTAAATAGCTTTATAATTTTGGAGGGCCCGTAATTAGAAGCAAAAACTATGTCAAACAAGATAACATAGATTCGCAGTGTTAAAATCTTAATTTTTTTCTTGAAAATTGTTCACAAACACCTAATATCCATTAAGAATTTGGATAGGTAGGAGCATATGAAAACTCACGTGACCATTTTTAGAGGGTAATTTTATCACTATTGTTCTCTATAGTTTCACCAAAGTTTTAATTTGGTCTCTCAAAAATAGTTATGTGATTTTTTTTTATGTCCAAATTATAAACGGATATTGAATGAAGGACTACATTTGAATTAAATTAAAATAAAAGGGTCTGAATTGTTCAAGTTGTAAATATAGGTATCAAATAGAAATTTGAATAAAAATACAGGGATCAATAGTGAAATTTACATAAAAATTAATTAAGAGGGTAACAGGTGGTAGAAGCTCAGCACATATAGGTAGGGCGGCACGGTAGGAGGCTCCAGCCACTGGCAGCTAGTCACATTGCTAGTAGCTAGTGGCCTTGTACTTAATTAAGACTGTTCAGAGCACAAGGATCTGCGATGATTTGGGCAAGTGTGTATTTGGAATTTACACATTTATCCCTACCATCCGTTATGATAATTTTAAAATTAAAAGGGATCGGTATAATTTTAAAAATATTTAAAAAATATAAAAATATCTATAATATAAATTATATTCATTTTGAAACTCAAAATTATCTTTATTGTTGAAATTTATTTGAGTTAATCTAACGTCTGAGATTTTATCTGAGATAATTTTTTTCCTTCAAAAAATATCACTTCTTTCTTCTCAAATGTGTGAGCCCGCACAAGTTCTTATCTAATGGACAAAAAATCTCTAAAGTTTGATATATTTTTTACCCATTAAATTGTTTTTTAGTGGGACAAAAACAACAACAACTAAAACACATATTTCTTTCCTCATCATTTCTCCTAAACTAACAAAAAAATTTAAAATCATTATAGGTTTTAACTTGTTTTCAATTTTGTAGTAATGTATTTCTTCGTATATGTATACAATGTATCTTTTATCTGACGTTTATATTTTATCTATTTTTTAAATTATAAAACTTTAACGAGTACGCCTAAGAAGATTATGAGAAGCCCAATCGAACACCACATTTGTTTGGGCTGTAACAACCACAAGTTACAAATTTTGAATGGTCATTACTGGGGCTGCAACCACCACCAGTTATTGAATCAACCACCGTCTAAAATTAGAGTTTCTCATCTTGTTCTGGACACACAGCAAACACACACGTTCCTGAATTCAGAGAGCCTTCCTATTTTTAGCTTTTGTGTTTTCGGTAGCGAGATCAAAACACTGTTTAGTTCGTAGTTCTGACTAGTGCGGTGCAATGACTAATCAAAGTAGTTGTTTGAGAGACGACATACATTAACTCAACGCATCAGTGGGAGAACGAATCGATCTTAAGAAAATTGTGTGATACACAAGATTCAACTATTTTCTTGATTCAATTTGCAATATTTTTTTGATTTATATTGTATTTTATTTCTGTTCTGTAATCTGGTTATTTCAATAAATATAAGTATTTTATTCATTCTGTATTGCTCATCGGATAAATTATAACACAAATATAATCTGATGATACGTCTCCCAATGTCCATGCTTAACTTTTTGTAATGCGTTGTGCCTAGCTGCCAACCCAACTTAGAAAGGGTCAAGTGGAGATTTGTTTTGTTTGAGGAAAAGTCAAAGCTGTTCTCTGCTTGAACATTCATGTCCCGTGCATAGAAACTCAGTACTGCATTTTTTAGTAGTCTGTGCTCTTCTCTCTAATCTCTTGATAGAAGATTCAAAACATTCAATGAAGAGAGTGCAAAGTAATACTCCATACCTATTACCTTTGGTTTTCATAGCATTCTATTGGAACACAACCTGGCAGACTATACTAGGGGTGGACATAAGTCAGGTTGGAACCGTCCCGCTATTGATCGGTTTTTAATTTTTAGACCCAGAATCGACTCAACCTTCCAAAAGATCCGAACCAAACATTAGGTTCAGTTCTTCGTTTTCGAGTCGGTTTGGGTCGGTTTCTCTGTTCTAGGTAGGTTTTAGTAATAATCTAGTGTGGTGAGTGCACTGCATAATTAATAATCTAGTGTAGTGAGTGCACTGTATGTCTATAAGATCTGTTCAAGTTCGTTTCTTGAGTCAGTTCGGGGTAAAAAAAATTATAGAACCGAGAACCAAACCAGTTGGGTTCAGAATTTTCAGACCCAAAAACCGAATCGAAAACATAGTAGAATAGAACCAATCCGACCCAATAAAGTCGATTTGGTTCAATTCTTGGGCCTGACGGCCTTTTGTTCACCCCTATACTACACAGGGAAAATTATTATTTGACTCTCACATGCTTGAGAAAGATGGTTTTTCCAAATTATTTGCAATTTGGGCCTAAATCACCAAAAAAATCATTTTGGGTCTGGTCTGGTCAATTCTCTGTTCTAGATTGGATCTAGTAATAATCTACTGTAGTGAGTGCACTGTATATTTATAAGATCGGTTCTAGTTTGGTTTTCGGGTCGGGTCGGGATAAAAAAAATTATAGAATCGAGAACCAAACCGAACCGGTTGGGTTTGAAATTTTCATATCCAAAAACCGAACTGAAAGTATAATAGAACTGAACCAATCCGACACAATAAAGTCGGTTCAATTCTCGGGTCTGCC
>BRYF01000023.1:10042137-10044637 GCA_030159135.1 Actinidia polygama | reverse complement strand
AAAAAATGGATAATAAGATTGTAAGGACCAAAATAAATATGGGTCATCCCGACTGATTTAAGATTCTCCGGTGAGCTGTAATCGCTTTTTATGGATTTGCCATTGGTCTGAACAAGCTCAATACATGAGGATTGGACTTGGAGAATTGAGCCTAAGGTGGGGCGTTCGTGTGCAGAGCCCAGGAAGTACAGAGTTGAGGCCGGTTGTCTTGAAAGTTGGGATAAGGAGAAACGCTCCGGTAGACATGGATACGAAATGAGAAAGTCAAGCTCGATTAAAATTCAATGAGCTAGCTTATAAATAAATGGGCTCACGGTTTCTTAGTGTGCACTAAAAACTTAATTCTCTATTTCTCTTGTTCACTCTTCTCTTCCGTTTTCTTACTCTGATATCATAGGGCCTTTGTTGCTAACCCCTACTCCTCTACAAAATCCATACCTACAATAATTTAGGGTTTTGATTTCTACACTCCTTATTTTACAATCTACATTCCAAATTTTGTCTCTATTAGGTAAATTACAAAAATATTCTTCTCTTTTATATTAACTTTTGAGGGTACTTTTATAATTTTATCTAATAAAAACAAAACTTAGAGTGTAGATTGTAAAACAAGGAGTGTAAAAATCAAAACCCATAATTTATTAAAAATATATATATTTTATTTGATTATATAAAAAAAATTAGTTTGCGTATTCGTGCGAATTATGTTTGAAATACAATAATATTAAAATGGGTATAAAATTAGTAAAACATTAGCAAGTGAGAAATAGTTATTGGATGGTAAATGTGCTTAATTTTTTTGAGTGCAAGCACAACAAACAATCGCTGATTTGTCTAAGTAGAAGCTTTCAGCATATCCGCGTTGAGCAGAAAAATTTATTTGGTATTCTACCTGATGCGCATGAAGATCTGAACAAATAAACTATAAAACCATTCACAATGAAACAAATACTATCCAAAAAAGAATGTGGAGGAGAAGAGTAAATATATGTATATGTTATCAGGGGCGGATTCAAGAATTTTTATTAGTGGGGGCAAAACTTAGGTTCCATTTGGCATCAGGTTTTTTTAGATTTTCGGCTGGCTTTTTTTAAGCTTATAACCAAAAAAATCAATCAGAATTGACTTTTTTTCTTTTTTTGCTTATTTTTAGCTAAAGTAAAGCCAAAGAAGTAAAAAAAAATCTTAATTTTTTTTGTAGCAAGCTTAAAAAATGCTTGGCTTTTAAGCATTATTAGCAAACGAAGACTTATATAGAGCCATGTATAAAATTATTTCTAATTAAATTAAAATAAGTTGAAAACAAAAACTTGAATATTTCATTGATGAATGAGGACAAATTATATTATTTTTCAATTAAAGAAGATAGAAGCATCAAAAAAAAAAAATTAATGGTGTATAACACATGGGTCCGCCCATGTGTTATACATATACATGGTAACATAAAAAGTGAAAGAACTTAGAATTGGAATTTTATGAAAATAATTATGGAAACGTCTATAGTACGCACCACGAATAATTTGAGATGTATGTATATCAAAAATCTTATCATATGCTTGTCGTATAATCCTCTAATCGAATTCGAGCAACGTGATTGCTAAATCTAAAATCGAAACATAAGTAGTTGTAACATCAAAATATGAAGAGTCGAAAGGAAAACTAATAGACAAAAAGATATGAAAGGCGGAAAAGAAAATAAATGGACTGATGACACGTGGCAATTCATTACGGTATGTGTGAATGCAATTTGAACGATTAGAATCCTAAACGATTTAAATATTGTCTCTCCATCAAAATAAATTAAAAAATATCGGGAAAAAAATGTGGACAAAACAAAAACGGCCCCCATGTATTCTCTGTTTTCATTTTAAACGGCTTTTGGAAAGAGAGGTCTTGTTAAAATTGAATAAAACTTGCAGGGCTCTAAATGTTCAAATTTAAACTACATGAACCAAAGTGGAACACGGGGAAAATTTTAGGCACGTGTTCACAATAGGTGTAAACTCAAAGCTCAACATGGTAGGGCTGTGCAAATATCCGTCAACCCGCCAACCCGAACCGATCCGATCCGATCCGATCCGACTCGACCCGAACTCGATCAAATCCGTTCACTCTACGGATGAATAATGGATGAATTTTAATTAATCCGAACACAATCGGATCAGGTGTCGGGTCATTCAATCGCCCAACCCGACCACCCAATCCGCCCAACCCGACAAAATATTACACTAAAATTCATAATTTTCACCCCACCCGACCCTCCACCCGACCAAATTTCACCTGATCCGACCATCCATAGATCGGATTTGGGCCAAAAAAATTTCAATCCGACCAGTTCGGATCGGGTGTCGTGTGACTCCAAACTCGAACCGAACCGCCCCGTGAACAGCCCTACAACATGGGGTAAAATTCACTTTTAGGTCATAACATTTACAAAAAAACTTCATTGCTGATATGAATGTAATTTGACCAATTAGAATCCTAGTAGTTTCCAAAGGAT
>BRYF01000023.1:10002137-10004637 GCA_030159135.1 Actinidia polygama | reverse complement strand
CGTTGTGCCGACCTTTTGAAAAAAGAGGGGGCGGTGACTAGGACTAGGGTCGGCTACGGCGGTGGCAACGTTCTAACGAAAATTCTCTACTGTCATGAGGACCGCGTGTATCATGTGTCACGTGACTCTTCAGTGCTCCTGAGGGAGATTATTGGATGAGGTAGGGTGCAGGGAAATAGTTCACATAATTGGATGGAATGAACAAGCTAGCTGACTTGACTTTCATTAATTGGTTGGCTGTGAAGCCTTTTTTTTTGTTCATGAGACAGCCATTAATAGTTTTTTTAATAACTCAATATCTTGAAAGACTTACTAATTAGGAAGACAAATCCCACGTTCCTCAAGCAAAAGACCCAGTTAAACTCGGGTGGACAAAGTCCTATATGGTCTGACCTAACTTAAGAATTGATAGCACTAAGAAGATCCGAACTTGAGACTTTGATACATAAAAGACCTCTAAATCCCAGGTTTAGGCTCCGTTTGGTAATGCTTAAAAGTTGGCCTTTTTTTTTACCAAAAATACTTTTTATTTTTTTATTTTTTTACTTTTGTGGCTTTACTTTAACTAAAATTAAGTAAAAAAGCAAAAAAAAAAACTAAAAAAAACTGGTGTCTAACGGAGCCTTAGACTATCAAGCTAATTCGCGGGGGTTAGTAGGTTTATAGTACGAGAACTATGTCATTGTATTCTTTCGCAAAAACATGGGTCCTACCTTATCATTTAGGTGTGTGGAGCCCAATACTTATGTGAATATGAAATAATTCTTGATTTATTTTTTTGAGTTATTTAGGATTATTTGCTTATTAGACTTTTGGATAATAACTCAAAATACACCATATGAGTAATGATTACTAGATAAGATGATAATCCCAATTTTTAAATAAATATTTCTTAAAAAATAAAGTAGAAAAAATGAGAATAGAGTAGTAATTTGATATAATGTATCAAAATAGCCAAACATCCCAAATGAATTTGTCTTTGTTTTTTTGTTTTCAATAAATCAAGAGTTTTGATAAATGAAATTATTAACCTGTATCCAAACAGGACGTTATTGTTTCATCAGAATTAATGGTCATGAAGATTAGTTGGACAGCTTCTGCTCAAATTTATCATTGAAATCTTGTTGGACGGTCAGGATAGATGAATCATGACATTGGATGGTCGTCTGAGAATGTGGGCCCACTAAATAAACCATTATGATCGATTATGATCGATGCATGTGGCTCAATTAAGTGCTTCCCGTGGCCCACCTTTCTTAATTCTACCCACCTAAAATTTATTTTCCTGCATCTCGGGTTGGAATCTTTTTAGAAACCCAACTCTAAAACTCCAATCAAACTCCATCTCATGTTCTAAAATGGAAACCTCAAATAAAGTCTCCAAATATAAATATTTTTATAAAATAGAGATTCATCTTCATTTCCCTTTTCGTTATTATTTTTTTAAAAATATGTATAATTTTTAATTACTAAATTTAATTTTTATAAAATTAATGTTTATAAAAAGATAACGATGAGAATTTTAAAATAAGATCAATATTAGATATATTTAACAAAAGTTTTAAAATTTGTCATTTGAATTTTTGGAGGAAAATAGAGAATTGATGGAGTTTTTTTTTTAAAATGAAGATAAAAATTGAGACTTTGGATTGGAGATGTGTTGAATACTGAATTTCTTTAAACTAGGGGTGGGCAAAATACCCGTTGGACCCACGACCCGACCTCATTGGTTCAGGTTGGTTCGGGTCTACCACTCATTCGGTTCATTTCTCGGTCTAAAAATTTCAAACCCGACCGTCTCGGGTCGGTTCTCGGGTTTATACATTATTTTACCCAGAATCGACCCGAACTAAGACCCGAGAACCGAGAACCGACTCGAGAACCGACGTCTAGAACCGAACTAAACCGATCCTATAGACATACAATGCGCTCACCACACTAGATTATTACCAATTTTATCCATAACCGACCGATACCCGAACCGAACCAAACCGAAAATGAAGAACTGAAGAACCCGACCCGACCCCGACCCCGAACTCGAACTCAAGCGGTTCGGTTCTTTCGGGTGCTCGGATCGATTTCGGGTCCAAAAATCTAAAACCGTGGATGGTCAAGTCAGTTCTAGGTCTGACGCAAACCCGATCCATGCCCACCCCTATTTTAAACACATTTTTTGAATTAAAAAAATATTTTAAATCCCTATTTTGGAGGCTTGCGTTGGGATGCTCTTAGAAGTCAACCTTTGGGACATTTAAAATAAAATTTGTTAGCCGTTTTAACTTTCCAAATTTAGGCGAATATGATTCCATTCATGCGTGCATTCATTCCATCGTCAATTTATAAATCTACAACTTACCGCAAGTTCAGTGATCAGTTTAGCACCAAACCAGGAGGATGTGTCATATGATTAGGCCTTGTTGAAATTTAAAACCAATAAAATATATTATAGAGTTATAATATATGAAAATATTACAATACACATCACATATTATTTGTATTT
>BRYF01000023.1:9969637-9972137 GCA_030159135.1 Actinidia polygama | reverse complement strand
TTGAATATGTTTAAAATAATAGTTTTAGGAAACAAAAAAATTGTAGTGTAATTTTTTATTTTTATAAAAAGCTAGGCTATTCTCTTATATATATATATATATATTTGAAATAATTTAGAGTTTAGTGTTTTTTTGTAATTTTTTATTTTTATATAAAAAAATCCGCTGAAGAATCTAACAAGAATAAAAATTATCCCAAACTGGATCTTATTAGTGTTTATTGGATTATCGAATTCAAATGCACATTAAATTCAATTCATCATACTTGAATTATTAAAAAACTATAATTAAAAAAGTTAAACTATGGGTTTGTTCTGTGGTAACACGACCAAAATAAAGAAGGGAGACACAAAATCAAAGTGGGGATGGAGGAGCTGCACCTTTGTTTCCAAAAACACAGCCCCTCGAGCTCGAGCGATACTATAAACAAACCAAAAAGGAAACAAAAATGGCTGTGCTCACCTTCCTAAAACTCATATAACCTAAAGCAAAATTCTTATTAGGTTTTGGAGAATTTTTTTAGGTTTTGGAGAATTTTTTTAGTAGCAAATTAATTTTAGAAATTTTCTTATATCTTTTGGTTTTCATATTTGAACCTAATTCAAATTTGCTATATTTGTTCAATATCCGTTTTCTTTATTTTTCATTTTTCTACTTTTTGGGATAAATGTAACCCCTCCATGAAAATTCATTCAATCTGTAATAAATTTTACTTTTCTCTATATTTCTTTGATATTAAGATTTACTTTAGGCTGTGTTTGGATTAAGGATTATGTGAGGGAAGAAAAAGTTAAAAGATTCGGACGGTTCAGATCTTCTAACTTTTTCATTTTATTTATTTATTTTTATCAAATTCTTAATTCAAATACATTCTTATGAATTCAAAATTGTCATTCGTCTATTCCAACGATATTCACCGTATATATAAAATTATTAAATAATTTTACGTACACTTTACGAATTACCGAATAAATTACTCTGTACTTACATGAGTTGTGGATTATACATCCAAATGAATAATATATATATGGCCCACAACTCATGTGAGTATAGAATAATTCATTTGATAATTTATAAAGTGTAGGTTCCTAAAATTATTCAAATCCCTCTCCCATTCTTTTAGGTTGTATCCTTCTTCTTTTTCCCTTTAATTACCCATTCATAGAAATTATAAGTTGGCCCCAGTTGGGGCAAACAAGGAATGAGGTCCCTTTAAAAGCTACCTCACCCTTATGCTGAATCATGTCTCCTTATCCAAAGGAAATTCAAGAAAAGACATGTTTGGCAACCCAGTATTGAAACCCTACTCTTATCTCTTCTCACTCCTCACATGCATGGTGGAGTATATAGCTGACTACCAAGGAGACAAACTCTTTTGCCATTTTTTTTCTTGTCAAACAATTTTCACCAAAATTTGGAACCAATCCCCACACTCCAAATCATTTTACCCATGCACACAATGCCGGGTGCAGGATTTGAATATTCGAGGCGAACCTACATACAAAATATATAATTTGTATAATTTTTTGTCTCATAGTCAACGAAGAGAGAGGGGGGAAGAGATATTTAGAGATGAAACAAGGTAAAAGACAAATCGAAATTGAATATTTTCTATAATGTTAATATGGGTTATCCCTAAATTCGGGTCGGATCAACACGTGGCGATATTTTATATATTTTATAGACGGACGTTAGACGTCGGGTTTGAATGCAAAGGTGGTTGAGAGAGAGGTCTGACCCTTGCCCCATGCTTGAGACAATTAACAGAGAATGGCAAGCCTGATCGGAGCCTGTCGCTGGGAGGCTTCAAGCCTCAACGCTCTGTCTCTCCGGTCTGCACCCCCATTTCATCAAAAAATAAATAATACTCTATTTCTAGTAGTAGTATTCGAGGTGCCTTTAAAGACAAGTGGTCGTGTACTTTGACGGGAAAAATATTAAAACGAGAAGGGTAAATTACAATGACCTCTCTGAATTTTTTAAAAAATACAAGATCTCCCCTTATGTTTATGGAATGACACTGACGTACCTTCTGGTTGTCTGTTTCAAATTCCCCCAAACATTACTATTTACTACTCCATTACTATTTCCTTTATTGCAAAATGCAAAGGCATATCTCTCTCTCTCCCTCTCTCTCTCTTCATTTATTACTTAGGTCTTTTTACCTTTACAGTTACTTGTGAATAGTGGAATAAAAAAGGAAAATAAGGGCCATATTTTTTTAAATAACAAAAAAAAAAGCCCATTGAAGACAAACAATCAAAAAAATGAAATTTAAGGGACTTTTTGCATTTTTGAAAAACTATAGGGGAGGTCATTGTAATTTTTCCAATTAAAAACTTTTGCAGTTTTGTTGCGTGGCATGGGTTGTACAGCATTGGAAATTGGAGCAAACCGACCACCATAAAATAGACTGTACGGTTTCAGTAATTGGTGTTAGAAAAACAGCAATGCTACATTTTTTTTTAATTGAACGATGTCGTTTTGATTTTTTTATACT
>BRYF01000023.1:9919637-9924637 GCA_030159135.1 Actinidia polygama | reverse complement strand
CAAAAGATAAGAGTAAATTTCAAAATTGTTCCCTCTATTTTTAATTTAAAAAATTATATCCTTATAATTTGTAATTATTTTAATTTGGTCCCTCCATTTAAATCCGTTAAAAACGATAATGGAAATTAAATGCCTTTTTTGTTGTATTATTTTTAAGTTTTTATAAAAAACTTAAATTATTTAGATAGAGGGGCTATATTAAAATTGATTAAAAATATCAGAGTTATAACTACAGAGATTGAAACTATAGGGACTACTTTGAAAGGTTCCTAAATTAAAGAAAAATGGTAAAATTTACCCAAAAGATGAATCGCTTTTCTTTATTTAAAAACGAAAAAGTAATGATCACATTTTAATTTTTTATTTCTTTTCTAAATAAAGGTTTTATTTCCAACTTTTGCTTTCGCCGAAAGAACATTTTGAGTACGAATTTTCACTGTGTAATGCCAAATTTGCCCTTGAACATCTGCAACTTAGTTTTCATGACCCGTTCGATTGAGTCAAATTATAATTTAAAATTTAATTTTTTATTTTAATTAATTATTTTTTTAATAACAATTCTATCTGCTTATCTATTTAAGATAAAAAAAAATAGAAAAGTAATACCGAATGAATGGTTTATAATCAGTTTTTACTCAAATTTGTAGTAATGCTATATTTGTGGGCTGTTTAGGTAGTCTAATGTGGATAATTTTTTAAAAATTTACAAGGTAAATTAACCAAAGATAATATTTAACGAATTTTATATATTTTAGTTATGCTCAGTCCATCTTTCTTTTTAAAATTCAGATATTAGGAAGAGAAAAATATGAGCCTTATAGATCGCATAAATGAGCTATAATTGGACGATATAAGACATTTTAACACACTCCTTGGACCAGGGCAACTGTAGTTTATTTTAAGTCTTAGTTTATTTAGCTTAACTGCAATAAATAATTTTCTCCAAAATAATTAAAAAAGACGACGTCGCATGAATTGGGATTCTTTTATAAGCGCTAGGCCACCCAATTTATGCTCAAAATGTAGCTTTTGTTTCACACAATTTCTACCATTCTGTGTAGTTCTTGCATTGATATATGTCATGATTGTAGGGATTAAGGCTTTCAAAATGGGCCCCATTTCGCTTAATCCTTTCTCCCTGATAATTTTGGTGAGAATCACTTAATGTCGTCAACCTAAAAAAATAACTGTTAACAGATACTTTGAATTATAATGGATTAAAAGGTCTAAAATTTAATTTGTTAAAAGCAAAAATATAGGGTTTAATTTGTGACTAAGGTTAAACCATGAATCTTTTTTTTTTTGTAAATCAATAACTTAAACTGGGACTAAGATTTTTTTTCCCTTGTTGCTTGTGAATCTTTTATTTGTAATTAGTAAATAATTATTTAAAAAGTTCACCAGAGCAAGTCAAAGTGTTCATTTAATTACATTAAAAAAATCCAATAAAGTAAGCTTCAACATTATTTACTCAATCCACTTCGTGAAGGTTCTCTCACTTTTCCCAGGAAGATTAGTCCATGCTTGCAAATTGCAATGGAAGGGACCTATTAAACTTGTCAAATTTAACAAAATCTTCCTATATGAATAAAACAAAACAAAACAAAACATCTCTAGTAATGTACCCGTAAGGTTCCATACATCCACATGAGAGAGCTTCTATAAATGCATATACAAGCGTATGTGTTTGTGGGGTTTTGGATTGTGAAGAGAGTAAAGGAAATTAAGGATAAACACCTGCGGCGGTTCTATGGCTGCGTGAGTAGCTTCAATTTGTCGTCTGGCTGACCAGCGATGCCCTAACTGCAATCACAACAACAGTGAGACCGGCCGCCAGAGCTATTTTCGGGAAACGACTCTCCGACGGTCAAGTTAGACGTCCGCAATCTTAGAGAGAGAGAGAATTTGTATATCTCAGTCGGATTGCACATACCTCAGTGAGAACAGAAACGTTCCCTTTTATGTTCCAGCTCAGCGCGTGACTCGACGTGCTAGCTATCCCATCACTCGACAAGCTATGACTCGGCGCGTACCGATACATGCCAACCGTTATGTTAGTGAGTAGGCTGCTAACCCGGTTGTACCCTTACGGCGTGACTAGTAGCTCATGATCAACTGTCGGCGTCTCTGTCAACAGCATGTGGGCTGTCAGAAGGCACTCTGTCATGCAAGTCGCACTCTGTCCCCTGACATCCCTTGGGAATCACAACGGTCGTTACCCTTCGTCCAAGTTTTCAGCTCGGTTATTATTCCGAGCTCGTTGATCAGCGACACCTCGGATGTAACGAAAGCTTTGGCTCGGACGGTACCTTTGTTCGCGATCGTACCGAGTTTCGTCGCAGAGGATCTTCGAGCTCTCCAAGTCTCGGCAGCTCGGCGGAGACCACTGCCCTAGCAAGCCGTCGTTCTATCAAATGTGAACCGAACTCCGACGCAGGGTTGACTGAGCTTGCTCGCCAGCAACAGCTCGTCCGAGGTCCCTGCCCTAGTAAAGTCAGATGACGTAATCATGTAATTTGTCCCCTTACAGTGTTCATTAATAGCATTATTGATGCGCCGATAGAGGTTCCAATTTATTTGTCCATCTTTCTTTCTAAGCATAAAACTTATTAGGTATCCAAAACAATCCCTCACTTCTTAAATTACGTCTCTCTCTCTCTCTCTCTCTCTCTCTCTCTCTCTCTCTCTCTCTCTCTCTCTCTCTCTCTATATATATATATATATATATATATATATATATATATATATATATATATATATATATATATATATATGCACACCTGTATATGGATGCGTCACAAACTCTATTGAAAATAATTATTGTTTGATTTGTTTTAAAGTGCATTAAATGCATATTCCCGTCATCCCACAAGAGAGAAACAAAATGAGTCGGAATTATAATTGTTTTGAGACATTTTACTACACACACCCCTAAAATGGAGAAAATATCAAGCATCGGCACATAATATTATCCAGTAACTCGTAGCAAACGTTACAATAAATTGTAACAAAAAAATCACAAAATATTATTTTTTATCATTACAAAACTCGTAACAAAAAACACAATCATCCATAACAAATCACCAACATACATTACATGACTAGACTATTTCTTAATAGCATATACAGTGTGTACCTTAGTTTTTTCACGTTATGTATAAGAAAATTAGAGAAAACACAAAACACTAGAGCTCACAACAATAAAATGAACATTTACCAGACCCACCCGGTGGGCTTTATAGTCACAGAAAAACGGATCCGAATGCCAAACAAGATCTGCCACATAGAGACATGATGTGGCATAAGTCGGACAGTGGCCGGCCTTAGGGAATGAAGAAACCCAATCTAGCCCAAATACGTAGGACCCAGGCCCAGACTTTTAAGCCCAAATCATCGAGGGTTGGCGCGGGCTGAAAAACTGTTTTTTATTTTTTGGGTTTTTTATTTTTTATTTTTTATTTGATTAAAATTTTATATTTTTTCGGTTTCAAGAGAGAATCCGATAAAATATAAAAAAATCATAAAAAATAATTATTTTTTTATGAAGTTAGGACTAAAATAAAGTTAAGATGCCAATATATATTACTAGCAGTTTTTGAGAATTTTGACATTCATGAATTATTTAAAATTTTTACTTATTTTTTTAAAACGTTTTCAAAAATTTTGACTTTTAAAATTGGACCTATAAAAATATAAAATTGGATTAATTTGGATTTCAGTGTTTTCTTTTTAAATTTTATTGATTTCTCTAATCAATAAAAAAATAAAAAGATTCACTTAAAATAAAAATAATTCAACATACAACTTTCCAATCGTTTTAACAAGTGTGACTAAGAAAACTTTCCTTTTCAATCCTTGACCAAAGGGATGTTCACCATGGAGGAGACCTTTGTTTACTTTCCATAAATTGTAGTTTTTATTTAATTTTAGTTTGTTCACCGTGGACGCCTATATTTTTCCGAGCATTACTACGGTCTTAGAATTTAAACTAAAAACTAAAACTAAATTGTTTAGATTCACATTGGTTAAGCGAAATTTACGGGTTAAAATAAATCTAACACATTCATTTTGAATTGTAAGAACTTTTCTTATCTGCATATCAATTTGAATCCGATCATCTTCACGATAAAATTTATAATATGAATGTTGTAGAATATCAAAATGGACTCAAAATAAAACTCAAAATTCTTGAACTACACTGTACAATACAAACATTTAGACTGCCGAGAAGGTGCATCCTGTATCAGTATGATTCGACAAGAACATCCATTAAGCAGTCAAAGTTGTTTCGGGGAGTTCTTTTCAAGACCCAGAAACGAAAACCGCGTTGATTTTTTGTAATCTTTGAGGAACGGGCATTGCAATTTACCGGAAAGTCGAAGGTCTCTTTTTTGTTTTGGTTTGTTTTTTGGGCATTGAAGGCTCTTCTGCATTTTTGCACCCCAAAAACCTGGAAAGATCCAGGCAAATGCCCTTTTTGTCCTACACGCAACATGAAATAATAATAATAAAAAAAACAGGTATCTTGTACATCGATTTATATAGAATTTTTTTAATATTTTTGAAAAGAATTCATAAATATAATTTTTTTCTAAAATAGTAAAAAAAATCCACTAAATACAACAAAACTTGGTAACTAAAGCAATTCAAAAAAACAAAAAAAACTTATCCCAAGCTGAGCTTAAGGCTTCGTTTTGTAATACTTAAAAGCCAAGCTTTTTTTAAGCTTATTACAAAAAAAATTAAGATTTTTTAACTTTTTTGCTTTTCTGGCTTTATTTTAGATACAAATAAACAAATAAGCAAAAATCAAAAATCAAAAAAATTAACTCTAACTGGCTTTTTTACTTATTTTAAGCAAAAAAAAAAAAACGAAAAGCTCAAATAAGCTGATTCCAAACGGAGCCTAAGGCCCAGTTTGGGTTTTTTTGATTTTCGATGATTTTTAGTATTTTTTAACCATTTAATTAAAAATTTATACTTATTCCATTTCGTTGAGT
>BRYF01000023.1:9879637-9882137 GCA_030159135.1 Actinidia polygama | reverse complement strand
AAATGCGGGAAGTGAGTAGAAACCTAACAAAAGGTACTCTCATGATAATGTTACGAAAGTGTTTCTATGCTAGTTATAAGAAATTTTTCTAAATATAGTAAAATAATGCTTGGCATAGTTTTCTTCAACAAAAAAATTATGAGATTCCAAATCCGTAACTTACTGTTTCATTGGTTGGTTGAATTGTGATACGCACGTGGAAATATTAAAATTTCGTTATTCCACTAGTATTTCATTTCACTCTCCTAGAAAACCGAAACGTTTCAGGCTTTCAGCCGTAACATTGGAAACAAAAGGAGATTCTGTTCCTTGATGGATTCATGGGTAAATTTTAAAATAAGAAAAGGCAGGTTTTGGATTGACGCCAAACAACTAAGATTTCACATCCCAACAAATTGGAGCATTTATTGGTTTCTATACAGCATGACATAGTCACCATACCAATATATTAGGAGAGGAGAAACAGGTTTCCCACAAATTTTACTTAAAATATGTGGGGGGAAAATACATGAAAAGCAGAGCACTCATGTTGTGAATGACATACTCGTATCAATCTCCAGAAACACACCTTCGCAAGCACCAGAACTCTGTGGTCATGCAGATGACATCCTCTAAGCGCTAAGGAAGTTAGATTAGAACAATTGTTCACTAGAGCATTGCAAATTTGCAACTTCAAACTGTCAACTCTAACTGGACCAAAAATAATAATAAAAGAATTACAAAAGTAAGCAACAATTTTTTTCAAGCATGAGAATGGAAGAATTATGTTTAGAGAAAGAACAAACTTATTCTTGAAGATTCAAAACATAAACGTTCTATCAAGTGACAATGCTTGCTGACTGATTCCAATGTTCGCTTCAAGTCAACATTACTGTTATAAGAAACACTTTTCCCTTAAAAAAAAAAACAATGCATGTAACAGGAGCAAAACACAGGACAAGTGGTCAAAAGTGTGTTTTATTAAACAAAAGGGTCAGAACACAAACAGAAACAAATAGAAAGACACAGGAAAAAGAAAATCATTTTTCAGAAGATAATTTGTTCTTCTATTGTATCTAGGCAAAGTTTGGGTATGCAAAGATCCCTATACTCATTTTGCAATTTTCAAAGCAAGTTTCATTCTGCCTCCAAAAGTCACTTGTCCTTGTTCACCAAAGAGCAGGAAGACAAATTGTTCACCTGAGGTCCCACCCTCTATCCCTGCCTCCAGGCCAGGCACCCACATTCCAATTCATAAACATTGTGATTCTCACATTCTGCCTCTCCCGTTCCCAGGCACGTGTTCATTATCAAGAGAAACCATGATAAATTATCTTTCCCTTTCACCACCCTCAATTTACAAATGTCTCTTAAAGCAACCGGCAACTCAACAAAATAGTTGTTATGCATAGCTAAAGAGATTTTGACAACTCAACAAAATAGCTGTCATTATCAATAGAGTATCTAAGATAGTCAAAGCCTGGCTACATGAATCCTAATAATACGTAATTCTGTTCCAACTCCTTAGCAATTTCAACTAAACATCAGGGATTCAGGGATCGAGAAATTGAGAAATTGCAATATATTCATGACACTATGTGTCTACAATGTGTGTGTGTGTGTGTGTCTACAATGTGTGTGTGTGTGTGTGTGTGTGTATTGTTAAACACAAAAGTAGAGAAAAAGATCCCCCAAAGTTAGTTAGATTGCTTGGAGGGAAATAAATCAAAACAAATCCTTTGTTTGTTGACCAGTCCTTGTCAGCCAAATTTTACCATTCAGTATTTCAATCCATTCTCATAATTTGCAGCACACTAATCATTTGCAGCCAGAGCAGCCCATCTCCCTTGATCAAAAACAAGTTCTGCATCCCACCCAACAGGCAAGCGGAAGCAAAACAATAAGTGAAGTGAAGACTTGGCTGCTATATGCTGCCATTCGATCAGGAGTTCCCATTTTCACAGCATTTTTCTATCATCTTGAACAATGGCCAAGTTGAGGACAAATTGTTTCTCTATCAACAGTTTTGTTATTGAAAGTTTTTTTGACAGTCAAGGATCAAGGATTTTTGAATCTAAAGCACAGCCTAGATTGATTTATTTACCAAGTAAAATAAAAAATAATAAGTTGATTCAAGGAGGCTGGAAGCCGGAAGGTATGGCTGCACTATGGCCGCTATTGATGGTTTTCACTTCTCGTAGTTGTGGAAAGTGTGGGTGTCATTGCGTGTTTCCTTCTTTTTGTGTGCATGTATGGCAAGTGAATCTGTGGCTACAGTTGCCCTTCTAGAATGAACACGCATACGCAGGCACACAGCTATGGAGAGGGAGGATATGAAAAGCAAGTATTTTCAGCAGAACAAATTACTCACCCATAGCATCTGGGAAAAGTATTAAAGAACAACTATTTTGTCCTAATAAAAAAAATGACAAAAACAAATCACCCAAAGTAGGATGTATGGCTATTATGGATGGTAGCATGACCTAGAAACACACTTGAAGTTCAAAATGAATCTCTTGGC
>BRYF01000023.1:9839637-9844637 GCA_030159135.1 Actinidia polygama | reverse complement strand
ATATTTTTTAAAAACTTAACAAATTTATCAAGATGATTTTCATTTAATGCGATAATGAGTTTCTTTTGAGAATGAGTAAATTTATTTCTTCTTTTGAAAAAACATAAACCATGTTATCATTAATTACAATATTTTATTTTGTGTTGTTTAAAAAGGAAATGAATGGAACTTCAGTGTCTCCGCACGAAAAATCACTCTACTATATATATATATATATAAAATAAGGTGTAGAAGCTTAAAATTAAGAAATAAGAATTCATTCCCTCAACTAGTCCTCTTAGGCCTGTTTGGTTTCTAATTGCAGAGAATGGGATTAAGAAACATGTGGACTCTTATGTGTTCTCCCTCTTTTCATAGTCTTTTGTTTAGTGCAAACTTGTCATATGGGGACTAATTGCCCATAATACCACGTATACAATACTAGTGGGTAGTTGCTTTCCAACTTTAAGTCATTTTTTAAAATTTTTTCGCTTCGATTTTGGTATCTAGTTACTTTTAATGATTTTTTTAATTTTTCCGGTTCATCATCACATAAGAGAAATTGAAAAATAAAAAAAAAATTTAAAAGAAAATCACTAAAAAGAAAATAAGTTTTTATTCAATTTTTTATTTTTTTTAATCTTCCGATTCTTTCCGAATTTTTTCGATTGAATTAAAATTAAATAAAATACTAAATATTAGCTATTCACTCCCTTTTGGATTATCCATCATCCTCATCCAAAATCTAAGAAAACTCTCATCATTTTATTCCATTATTTGTTCCACTCTAGCCAAATTAAAACTCCTCACCTCGTTTAAGTTCCCAAAAACACTTTATATTAGATAAATGCCAAAATTACCCTTCGACAAAAGTGTAAATCTATGAAAATGAGCAATTCAGATAATTAAAAAAAGGAATAAAAACTTTATTGTAACTTCGTACAATAAAGATAAAAAGTTGGTCCTTGTATGAAACATTTACAATGCTAAGATATATAAATGCCTTAGATTATGTCCCAAAATTAATGCCCATGCCAGAATCCAATGGGGTAAAGATAAAATATCATCAACAAAATCAAATAATTCTTGTGTTTGGTCTCTTAACCAAAGGACATGTATTGAGATGACAGATTAAGATGAAATAATATTGATAACTGACCTTTTTTGATTGAAATTGTTGGGTGGTTGCTAATGTATTCTTCATTAACGGTAGACAAGAGCATTGATAATTTTAAGAAAAATGTTATTAACACAAATATTTATACACACAAGTGTACAAAGTCTTTCACATGGATTGCGTGGATCCCACCTACCATGTGGGTATTTGTAATTGCTTTTTTGAGCAACTTCTCTACTTTTAGCAACAAAAAAAAACAATTTTGGAGTGTTTATAATAGCTTTTTAAGCCGAAAATATATATTTTTTAACTTTTTTAATGGCCAAATAGTTATTTTTTTGTAATTACCCAACACATGTTTCTTAGTTTCTGCTTCTCCTGTTACCCGATTATAAAAGCAAAATGATAAAATACCCCATGCTTGTTTGACTTAATTACAAATATACTTTAAAAAATAACCAACTACCCCGACTCAATTTATTCTTTGGATCATTTTCTCTTCTCTTTTTCTTTCGTCAGCCCTTGTCTCTAACTCGATAAATTGTCACCCAATTGTTTAATTTTTATTTTTGTTGTTGTTAAATTTCCATCAACATGTAGTATTTTTTTATTTGGTAATATATTTTAATTAAAAAGTAAAATGTATTTATTTATTTTGTCAAACTAAGGATAAGGGCATTATAGATAAATTCACAAGAAAAGATTATTTCAAAAATTTTCTAGCAAACACAACCCAGCTGCTTAAATTCATAATCTCACATCAATTGCAAACACTTTAGCAGTTTCTGCTTAATAATCAAAATCTCTCTAAAAAATACAAAAAGTTAATTTTTAAAGTAATTACAAATATCCCTCATTGACCACACGCTCTATGTGAGAGAGTTTATACAAAGAATAGTGCTATGGGTACCCCAATATTGCACCCCAAATGCACATCTGGGTGAGGTAGAACATTTGGATTGGCTAAGTGTGGGATCCACCCAGTCATGTCAGTCAATTCAAATATTTCACATCACCTAGATGTGCATTTGAGGTGTAATATTAAATTACCCATAGCATTTTCCATATACAAATTTTGCCACCGATAACCTAATGCTTGTCAGGGCTTGGTATTCGCAAGACGGGCCCACGAAGGTCGTCCAAGTCCACTTTTGGAGGGTATATATATATGGGGTGGGGGGTGGGGGGGGGGGCATTAATGCCACCATAATTAATGTTAGTGCCACGACAAATACCATGATTTGGCGGTTTTGCCCTTTCAGCATTCTCCCCTCACGCTCTCTAATTGTCGGTCAACTCAACCACCATTCACGTGTCTCTTGGCATTCCAATTTAGGGCAAATTTCACTTTGATCCCTTTTAATTTGGGATATGTGCAGATACGTCCTCTCACGTTTGATTATCAGCATATAAATCCCCTATAATTTGTAGACTAATCAGCACCAATGACACCGTTCATAGAGAAATGAAAAAGTTTACTTAACCACAGGTAAGCTTTGACATGAACTTTAACAGTACAGATTAGTCAACAAACTACATAAATTTATATGATAATAATCAAACGTGAGAGATATATCCACACATGATCCAAATCAAAGGGGGTCAAAGTGAAATTTGCTTCACTTTTTATTTCCTCAATATTTCTCTCCTCCTCCTCCTTTCTACCTATGTACCATCTCTCTCCTCTAACCCTGACCTCATGAGGTCCTGCTGTTTTGAGATTTCTTTGATAGTAAGAAAAATCCATCAATTTATCGTGCCCTTATCTTTAGCTAGGCTTTTTGTTTGTTTGTTTGAAATGGTGAGTGAAAAGGGGTTCTGAGAGAAATTTGGAGAGAGAGAGAAAAGAGGGAAGGTAGCTCAGGTCTGAAATGAATCGACCCATTCGGGGCTAGGGATCCCCAGTTTCAGTGGCTAAATGGTGACACATGTGCATTTATAATTTATCAAAGAAAATTTTATAATTTATCCATCTCATTAATAATTACAAAACCTCCCTTGATAAATTACAAATACACACGTGTCGCCATTTAGCCACTGGGACAGTGGCCTGTTCCAGTGAGACTGGGACGAGGATCAGCTCCCCCATTCGGTCAACGAGAAAGTTGAAAAGAGGGCAAAGTTGTCAGAAAAAGAATATGGAGGGTGGCACTAACATGAATCGTCGTGCCCCCCCTCAAGAACCGTTTATGACGATACCGTAACACTTCCGCTATTCAAATTGATAAAATCTCTTCTTTTTTCAACAAGGACAAATAATTTGAAACATCTCAAAAATGAAAAGATGAACTAAGAATTACTACGGATACAGTAAAATATATGAACTAAGAATTAGTTACGGATACAGTAAAATATATGTGAAATGCCTTCCAATAATGAAAAACCAGTTACATCAGCATTTTGAATGTTTGTTTCCATAATGGAATCTCAAAACACTTGAAATGTTGATGCTGGACAAACTTGGATACGATATTTCCAAATATTTTATGATGTGTGCAACTTTGAATAAAAAATGTGTCGCTTAAATTAATTACTATTCCTGTTTCGTTTCACTTGAAATGGTTGGCCATGCACACAATGTTTAAACCAGTCCTTTAGATCCTTTCCCTCATTGAAAATGTTCCTTAACACTAACAAACAAAACCCATAATATATACTTAAGATGCATGTATTTTGAGGGACTTTGAGGCTCCGTTTGGAACTAGTTTTTTTTAAATTTATAAGTAACAAAGTCAGTTAGAATTGACTTTCTTACTTTTTTGTTTTTGCTTTTTTATTTATTTTTAACTAAAATAAAGCCAGAAAAGTAAAAAAATAAAAAATCTTAACTTTTTTGGTAATAAACTTAAAAAAACTTGACTTTTTGAACATTACCAAACGGAGCCTGATAACTCCCTAACTTCATTTTTTTATTTTATTTTTTTTCGTATTTTAGGTCTCACTATGTCTAGACCTATGTTTAAAGACCAATTGTGTATAATTCTCTTCTCATCTAAAAGCTTAATCTGCCGGAGAAAATAGTAGTTGTATCATTTATATTCTCAACGAGCCTCATGTCGTGAGACTAAACTCCTCCATAAACACACAAACAGGATTAGCAAATTGGTGGTAGGGCTTGAATACATGAATTATTACATGTTATAATATCATACTAAATTGTTAACACCTTAATCATCTAAAAACTAAAAATGCTAGAGAGACGAGTAACATTATTATTCATATTTTCAATATTATACAGCGTTTTTCCTTTTTTTAGGGCTAGCAACAATAGAAATGATTATTAGCAGAAAACTTAACTTACAGACGTACTGTTACATTAATCCACAAAAATGCAAGTCTCAGTACACATGCACATACATTGTTCATGCACTGCACAAAATACATTATCCCTAATAAAACTCAATACATATTCATGCATTACTCTCTTTGCAGTATTTTATTACATAATAAAATATTACTTTTTTGCCATATATATATATAATATTTTAAAATTCTCTCTCCCTTCTCCCACTTTCCCTTGTACTCTATTGAGGATTCGGGGTCACTGCGGCGTGGCAACCCGACAGTGACCCAAAATGACGTCTTTTTGCGTCACTAGAAGGGAAAAAAAATGCAACCAAAACATCGTCGTTTTTTTCTCCAAATGTATTCACCCTCAAAACGACGTCGTTGTGTCCCTGCAATCCAGCAGGGACACAACTTGCCGCAATACCTCCGAATCCCTCTATTGACTGATTGTTCTAGAGGGATGATTAATCAATTTCACATCTTTTGAGGGTTAAATAACTACCCACATCTCTTAAAACACCCATAAAATTGGGTGGAACCAAAGAGTCCAAAAGTAAGCAAAAGGGGCATCTTAGAACCTCCTTCTTTTCCACTGTTTTGGATGTTCACCATCAAA
>BRYF01000023.1:9824637-9827137 GCA_030159135.1 Actinidia polygama | reverse complement strand
ATGTTACCTTCTTTTTTTTCCGGATCAGTGGAATCTGGTTCGGTTCTTGCTTCAGAACCTTAAAGATTCCAGTTCCGAATTTTGTCTTTCGCGAACTCTGTCAGGTACTACTTACAATCTCTCTCTCTATATATATATATATACATATATACATACATACATACATCTATATATATATATGTGTGTGTGTGTGTGTGTGTGTGTGTGCTAGATGTGGAGTTTCTCATCACTCTGTCTTGGTCATGGTATCGCCCGAGAAGGCAGACAAGAATTTGAAATTGAGTTCGAATCTTGATTATTAGGCATGTCGAACATAATAATCATACCAATACGAGCAGATTAATTTGTGATATTGAACTTGTCATTTAAGGACTAAATAACTTTCTTTTATTTTCTTTACCTCCTTTTCTGGCTTGCCAAACAATCCATGGTTGTGCCCTACTAGATTTATCAACGGAATGATTTCATGAATTGGTTGTTTCCCCATCCAAATGCACACATGAATTTGATTATGTATATACAATATGCATGTTTCACTATTTCTTCTTTAAGAATTGATATTGTTGCTTCTTTATATGTTTTTATCGAGTTGGATCTCCCTTTCCATGTCTCAATCTCAGACGCTCTTTCTGCAGTTCCCTTTTAGACAAGAAAGTCTTAAACCAAATGTTATTTTTCTTCTCTAAGTTACACAGGAGTGGAGGGCATTGTGTCTTCCAAACCAGAGATCTAAATCTGATTTAAATGTGATATTTATTGGCTACATAAACATACAGATATGCGTGTAAATAATTGTTTGTATGTGCTTATATATTTATTAAATTGTGAATAAGCATTTGATTGTATGAGTGCTAGCTTGCATGAGTTTTATAATTGATTGTGCATGTTGATATAACTAGTCTCACCCAGAAAATAGGCCAGGTACATCCTTGGGTAACCCCCCCCCCCCCCCCCCCAATTCCCCAAACAAAAAAGTGATGATGATGATCAAATATATATATATATACAAAACAAAAAAACAAAAAAAACCTGGGTTGTGCTTATTTATTTTTAATTTTCATTACAATCCATTACAATTATGTAGAAATGTGTGTTTCTTTGTTCTTTTCCATTATAATCTTTTTATGACACTTATATTGCTATTGTGAATATGTTGTAGGTTTCCGAGCTATTTTCCAAATGGACAATATATATGAACTCCGCAGTCCAATGATGCAGCTTGTCCTGTTTATCTCCCAATAGCAACAAAGCGGTTATTCAACTTGGGATGGTCGGTCTGATCATTTCTGCTGTCATCTCATTAGTAATAGTTTTTCTTGCATGCTTGCATTTGTTTCCTTCAACAAATGAGTAGCAATTTTTTCCCCACCATCATCATTACTTCTATTAAGTGATGGTAATGGTTCCAAGAACTTTCCTTCACATATTGTCTCCCAAGTCCCAACTGAGGGGATTAAATCCAGGTTCTTGTCATTCCATCCATCTTAAATCTCACAGGATCTATCGTTTCTTGCCGTTGTGTATGAAAAGATTGTTATCATGGTTTTGAAGGTACGTACCATACTTTTCTGGTCCTCTTCTTGCTTTTCTGAGGCTCTTGTTGCTATGCTTCTAATAGTTGTAGTGTTAGTATTTTGAATATTGTCAGTACATGATTATTTTTACGCTGATCCAAAAAATCATGATTATTTTTGCACTTATTCTATGCCATTAATGTATTCTTGTTCTTTGTCTCAGTCTGTTAACATAACTTGTGGCTTTTTATGAGGATTTCAGTATTGCGTGGCAGAGCATGGACCACATAAACTTCTTTTTCCAAAGGCTTAATCAACTGTATTTAGTCTTGGTTCTTGTTATATTTTCGCAGAACATGGATTGAATGCTATATCTCATGAATTTTTGCACAGGTTGTTTATTAACTTTCAAGTATGAGGCATACTGATTTCATTCATAATATTTCAGTCTCTTCATGACTAATGTGGATTGGGTTTTTTTCCAGATGTTTATTGATTTTGCAAATGCTTTTCATGTATTGCAGCCTCTTAGAGTTCCTGCGTTTGGGTCAGCATGCTGAGCATTTGAATGTGCTTGCACCCATTTTGTTTTCCTTTTTCTATTTCCTTTCCCTTTTTTCTTTTCTCATTTCAAGTCTTTTACATATCGATATTGTATTTTTTTCTATTTGTTGAACCAATAGTGTTGGTTGGAGTTTCCAACCATTCATTTTACAACCCCTTCAATAAGAAAGAAATAGACTCAAAATACTTTTTTAGAAATTTCATATCCTCTATGAAGGGTTGGTGTGGGATTCCCAAATGATATTTGTAACCTGTTAATGGCATACCAGCCGAGGATCATAGCATGTATTTAAATGTCTAGGACCTAAAGTCTCCATAATCAGGCTATGTAGATATGCCTCTGAAACATTGTCGGGCTGACAGGTAGAAAGTGAAGTGTCATTCACTTATAAATCTTGTTAAACATAGACCCTTTTTGCAAC
>BRYF01000023.1:9817137-9819637 GCA_030159135.1 Actinidia polygama | reverse complement strand
ATTTTGTCCACTTTAACCTTGTCTTACCATGTGGGGCTTAGGGAGTTGTAGAATTATGAAAGTACAACCTACTAAGCATTATATAATTGACAAGCAATTGCGTTATTCCTTCTGGGATCATATTACACTTTTCTGGGTGATGCACCAGTTATGGCTGTAGTTGCACTGCTGTTGTATGTTGGGTGCTATCAAGTACATTTATTTCCCATTTGATCCATATATTAGAAGGTGAAGTGTGCAAATGCTCGTATCCTTCTGCCATTTTATGTAGTTAGATAATACTTTTTTATTCATTGGCAACATAGAAGTACTATTAATAACAACAAAAATTGGAATATAACACAAATCAAATGATGTTGCAGTTATTTGTGTTGTTTTTTTGGTTCTTTTGGTATGTTACTGAATTATTCAGCTCCTTGATTCGTCCCTGTAAATCTTTAATTCAGATCCTGATTATCTTATGATGACTACTCTCTAGGAGAGAAATGAGGTGTATTGAGTATTTTACTTGGTCCTTTTGGTATATTGAGTATTTTATTCACAACTTGAGCTCCTACATCGTGAGAAATTAGGTGTCTTTACAGAATCTTCAATTTCGACATGATGATTTGGTAAAGTTGATTGCAGCTTTGCATGGCTTGAAGTCATGAGTCACTGGAGTTTTGTGTCTAACTGGTTGACCATCCGAAAGATTGGCCCCATATCTAATGCTTTCTGGTAGACGTGTAAATTCGTGGAGCCATATGTGCGGAATGCTGAATTGAGAAAAACAGTTTGCTTCTTAACTTCTTTTTTTTTTCGGGGAGTAAATTTTGGGACAGATTCTGTTAGAAAATATTTAATTGCAAACTTTTCTTTATTTTAAGGTGCTAATTCATTTTCTGTACAAAGTTAATTTGAAGGTGTTGCTTGTCTTGCTACATGATTTCCTAGAGTTCCTTATTGATTATCATTTCAGCTTTTGTGATGTAATCTTCAGTGAATTGGCACGCAATATGAGGCTCGCTGATCCTTCAATTCTTAACATAAAGGTGCTTGGCTGGCTGAATTTGTTTTTCCGATTGTTATCAGCATCAGGGCTGTGAATTAAAATTAGTACTCCACCTTTCCAATTAAAATTAGTACTTCCTCTTTTCAATTCTCTTTGTAGATTGATATGCTTGCCAAGATCAATGACCCACCATATATTTTCTCGAAAGATGATGATCCAGTCAAAGCAATGGAGATGAAGATGAAGTCGGATGTAGATGCGCATATCTCAAGGTGCTCTGGAGTTCCACCGATTGTTGTCCACGCTTCTATCTTTCTGCATTCTATTAATGTTATTTTTGTGTTTTGTTTTGGCTATTCGTTTCCTTTATTTTAATACTTCAACAATCAACACTATGATTTTCAGCAGACAAGGCACTAGGAATAACTCTTGTCAGAACTTCTGACAAGAATGTAAGGAAACACAAGTTGGGCCCGGTATTATCAATTACTAGGAGCGTCAATCTAAGAGATGCTGAGGAGAAGAGAGCATCTTTTAGTCCGAGGCCATTTTGAGGTTGTTTATCGACTGGATCTTTGATCTTCTTTCCGCTAATCCCTTTCTTGAGGGTTCTAACTTTCAAGTATGAGGCATACTAATTTCACTCATAATATTTTAGTCTCTTCATAACTAATGCGGATTAGGTGTTTTCCAGGTGTTTACTGCTTTTGCAAATGCTTTCCATGTATTGAAGCCTTTATGTTTGGTAACAATTTCATTTTCAGTTTTCTGTTTTTGTTTTCAAAATTTTCAAAAAAATAAAAATAAATCATGTTTGGTTTGCTATTTTTATTTGAACAAAGAAAAAAATGACTTCCCAAATTTTCAGAATTTGGGAAATTTTGGAATGAGAAATCAGGACTGAAAAACGCATGAACATTATTTAAAACTTATTATATCCTAAGTGAGAGTTCGAATATTGGGGTCTGTGAAACTCTCATCATTTCTCCTCTTTTTTTTTTTTTTGAGTCCTCTTTGTTTATCTTCTCTCTATGATGACTTTCTACGTCTTGTACCTATAGGTTCACTATATCTGGAAGAGTTGTGAGAGCTTTTGGTGGAGAGAGCTGTCCAATAAAAATGGAGGTACATCAAGCGTCTCGTCTGTTCTAACTTCATCAACTAGAAGTTGCTCATTCACAAATATTATACCAGGTCTGTTGTTCTATTGCTAGTTACTCACCAAATGGTCGACTGCTCTGAACTTATTCAATAACATCACAATCTGAACTTTTAATAATGTTAATGTATATGTCCTAGAATCAATAAAATTGATTAACTACATATGATCACTTCTTTCCACTTCCAGTATTTTGGTCTTCCAGTCGTCTTTATAAATATTGTTTGGTACTCCTCTAATTTGATAAGTTCAACATTGCCTGTTCTTTGGTGTAGGAAAATACAAAATACATGCTTCAGGTCCTGATTTGAATGTGGAAGTCAAAGGTTCTGTGGACGTTGGCTGCTTGT
>BRYF01000023.1:9767137-9769637 GCA_030159135.1 Actinidia polygama | reverse complement strand
ACTTGAAAATGAAAACATCTTTGTAACAACTATGATTGTGAGTATGTGCTTGCTAGAAATTTCCTTAAATTTCTTTATGCACCCATTTTATGCATGTCATTTGGAAAGATATATTTGTACTTTTAAGTGTAGAAAGATAATTGATAAGATGTATTTAGAGACTCCCAGCAAGTGTGGGAACTTCTAAATGTAAACCAAAATGGTCTCACTGCAACCCATTACTCACACAAACCAGCCAAATTTTAGGGCTTCAAATCTATTCTTAGTACACCTCAAGAATTCCAAAAATCCCCCATCCTCATTCTTTTCGACCAAACTCAACATTAACCTGCCCCAACAACCTAACCACTACCACCTTCACTTCTTGACACTTCCCTTTCTGTTCGGCACGGCACGAACCCTGATCCGTCTCCAACTTTCTCATATTTACTCAGTCGGCCCTCCTCTCAATATTTTACCTTCACGACTGACAAGAACACGAAGAAACTTATGAGGGGTGGTAATAGTGAACGAGTGGTCCGAGTGGGGTGGCCACTGTGAATGACGGTGGCGGCCATGGGTGGTAGAACTACAAAGGCGATTTTCGAGATGGTTAGAGGGTGGGTGGGTTTTGGTATCTATCCTTCATGGTAAATTCATTTAGTGGCAAAATCGTAATATTTTTTTTTTCATTTTTGGATACACAGAAAAAAATTGGTTTGCATTTACAAGCTCCACAAAAGCTGACCACGTGGAAGTCACGTTGGTATATTCCGTCCAAAAAATCTGGTAGCAATTTGACTTAATGGGACTAATTTAACTATTAAATAGGTACAATCGATAAGTGATGGACTAAATAAATAGAATTGAAATACTTTAGGGAACAAAAGTGAAATCAACCCTAATAGAATGTCCACCGAAAAGGAAACACAAGCGCGAAGTAGCGTACTCGAGCGCCTTTGGATGAGCAAAGGAGGCGACCTTCAAAAAACAACATAAATACTCTCTCTCCTCTCTCTCTCTCTCTCTCTCTCTTTCTCTCCACTCGACTGCGGTGCTCAGTCTGCGAGCGAGTTTCGCCAATGGAGGCGACCATGGCGAACTCTTACCGCCTCAATTCCACGTTCTTTAGACCCAAACATCTCAACAATAGAGGTAAATTGCGACTCTTCTTCCATTTCTTCATTCTCTTTTGTTGTAAATTGCGATTCTTCTTTCGCGTCTTCATTCTCTGTTTGTTTGATTCGAGCGAAACTTCGAATTCGAATTCAAAGAAAAAGAAAAGGAAAGAAAAGATATTGTATTGAATATCAGTTAGCGAAGATTTTCCAAATTGTGCTTCAATACCTTTATTTTTCTTTTATCCATGAAGAAACTGGAGTAAGAAACTGGATTTGTTTTGGTTTGTGGTTTGAAGGCTATTGCGATTCTTATTTCGGTTATTCATCGAATGCAATATAAAGGAAAAGGAAAGGAAATAAAATATTATTTTTATTTATTTTTGGTTGTGAAGAAAAGAAATTCTACGAAAGACTCGTTCATGTATTCTTCTTTCTCTTCCTTTTCTCCCCTTTCTCAAGGTTTCTGGGCAACGGTTTGTTTATTTCATCCTCACTTGCGTTTGAATGCTTTGGTGAAATAGTTTTTTTTTTTAAATATTTCCAAATTGTGCTTCAATACTTTTCTTTTTCTTTTTCCTTTTTTATATTTTTCTTGGCACGTAGATAAGCTTACTATTATTGTAATTCAGTGTTTGTTGTTTGTTTCTTTCTATCTTTCCTTTAAGTTAGAAAGTACTGTCAGTTGCTTTTGTATATTTGCGGGTTGATATTGTTAGTATGTTTGATGCTTAAACTGATTAGAAAATCTAAATTTCTTGGAAGTATGAATATCCTCACTTTAGGGGCTCAGTTCTAGGAAAATTCATGGGAATTTGGTACTCCACCTCCGTGATTGGGTAAATACAGTGGTAGAAGTTGGAGTGGTTAAGAATTGTCAATTAAAATAAACAAGCTGTGGCTTGTGATGTGTAGTAGTGTAATATATATATATAAGGGAGAGCATATATGTATCTGAATTAATGTGTCATAAAGGCACTGTTTGCACTAGGATTAGGAAAAACTGAAGTCTGTCTGTTGTCATGAGAAGATTAAGGCTAGGGCTCTGTATATGATTCTAGAATGGCTTAGCTGATTGTTTCACCGAACAGGTGTGTTGTGTCTCTTTGTTGCATATCACTATGAACTTCATCACCATGGATGAGGCAACTGGCAATTTATTCAAAACTGAAAACAGTGATCACAACAACTAGGATGGATAAGCTTTTCCTCAATTAAGAATTTCTTAAAGTCACTGTTGTAGGTATTGTGGCTTTTTTGTGGTCTTTTTGAAACAATAAATAGGAAGGATTGAAATAAGCCATTGTGTGATCTTATAGATTTCTTGGAATTTTAGGATAGGGGTGGAAGATCAAATGGTGGGTTCAAGAGTAATGGAATACTGAAAAGAGAGGTGAAGTAGA
>BRYF01000023.1:9489637-9492137 GCA_030159135.1 Actinidia polygama | reverse complement strand
TTTTGGATTCTGTAAAATGCAAATAGAAGACAGCTTGTACCAGAAAGATCTTTATTTACCTTTGGGTGACAAACCAATGGAAATGAAAGATTCAGATTGGGAGCTGCTGGACCGGAAAGCTCTCGGAACCATAAGGCTATCACTGTCAAAGTCAGTAGCCTACAACATTAAAAATGAGAAGACAACTGCGTCTCTCATGGCGGCCCTCTCCAGTATGTACGAACAGCCTTCTGCAGCAAATAAAATTCATCTAATAAAGAAGTTATTTACTATGACGATGTCAGAAGGAGCACAATTCAGAGAACATCTCAGCGTGTTCAAAGAAGTGACGGACCAGTTAGAGGCGGTGGACATGTCTTTCACTGATGAGATACGTGCCTGTTTAATTCTCGGACAGTTGCCTGAGAGTTGGAAAGGCACAGTTACTGCAATCAGCGGATCTGCAGGAAAGACAAAACTAAAGTTTGATGATGTAGTTAGCACAATTATGACTGAAGAAATTCGAAATCGGTCAAATGGTGCTTCCACCTCGACGTCAGCTTTAAACGTAGAAAGCAGAGGCAGAGATTCAAACAGGAGCGAAGGGCGCAACAGGTTCAAATCCAGAAATGGAAGGTCGCAATCTCGAAATCCCAAAAATTTCAACAATTCAAATCAGAACCAGAAGGTGATCGAATGTTGGAACTGTGGCAAGACCGGGCACTACAAAAATCAGTGTAGATCCCCGAAGAAAGAAAAAGAAGGAAAGACGGAAGCAAACATCGTAGCAGAAGAGACAGACGATGCACTGATATGCTCTTTGGAGAACAAGTCGGAGTCATGGGTGTTAGACTCCGGAGCCTCCTTCCATGCTACCTCCAACAAAGAACTCTTAATGAGTTATTCTCCAGGCAACCTTGGCAAGGTATACCTTGGTGATGATCAGCCTTGTGACGTGGTTGGCAAGGGCGATGTACAGATCAAGCTGAACGGATCTGTGTGGAAGCTAAGGGATGTGAGACACATTCCTGACTTAAGGAAAAATCTGATCTCAGTAGGTCAGTTAGCAACCGAAGGTTATGCCACAACCTTCAATGGCAATTCTTGAAAAGTTTCCAGAGGTGCAATGACAGTTGCTCGTGGCCAGAAGAGTGGTACACTCTATATGACAGCAAACACTTGTGGGTCAATTGCAGTTGCAGACAGCAAGGACGATCCAAACCTATGGCACCAGAGACTTGGTCACATGAGTGACAAGGGGCTCAAGATCATGCACTCCAAGGGGAAACTACCAGACCTACAGTCAGTTGACACTGACTTATGTGAAAGCTGTATCTTTGGGAAGCAGAAGAGAGTTAGCTTCATAAAGAGTGGCAGACCGCCTAAGCAAGAAAAGCTTGAGCTAGTTCACACGGATGTTTGGGGCCCAGCTACTGTCTCATCCATTGGCGGGAAGTCATACTTTGTGACTTTCATTGACGACCATTCCAGGAAGGTGTGGGTTTATTTCTTGAGATACAAATCAGAAGTGTTCGAAGTATTCAAGAAGTGGAAAGTCATGGTGGAAAATGAGACAGGCCTAAAAATCAAGAAGTTGAGATCCGACAATGGTGGTGAATATGATGACACCGGGTTCAAGAAGTTCTGTTATGAAAATGGCATCAGACTAGAGAGGACTGTGCAAGGGACACCGCAACAGAATGGCGTAGCAGAACGAATGAACCGAACATTGACTGAGAGAGTCAGAAGCATGCGGATACATGCAGGATTGCCCAAGCAGTTCTGGGCAGAGGCAGTCAACACAGCAGCCTACTTGATCAACCGAGGACCATCAGTTCCGCTAGAGCACAGAATACCAGAGGAGGTTTGGAGCGAAAAAGAGGTAAAACTTTCACACTTGAAAGTTTTTGGTTGTGTATCATATGTGCATATTAGTGATCAGGCTAGGGGAAAGCTTGACCCTAAGTCACTAAAATGCACCTTCATCGGATATGGTGGAGATGAATTTGGGTATAAATTCTGGAATGACCAGACCAAGAAGGTGATCAGAAGTCGAGACGTGATATTCAATGAGAGGGTGATGTACAAAGACAGAGATGCACTACAGTCTAGTGGTGTAACACTGGGTGATCCTATGTACGTTGATCCAGATGATATCCCAGATAAAATTAAAGTGCAACAAGCAAATGAGAGTCCTCAGTTAGAGGAACAGACACCCCAGAGTAGTACACAACAGACTGATCCACCACAGTCTCCATCTCCATCTCCTATACTAAGGAGATCTTCATGGCCTCTTGTACCAAACAGAAAGTACATGAATTATTTACTACTCACTGATGCTGGAGAACCTGAATGCTACGATGAAGCATGTCAGGTGGAGGATGCTAGCAAGTGGGAGTTTGCAATGAAAGAAGAGATGAAGTCCCTTATCTCTAACAAGACATGGGAGGTAGCTGAGTTACCCGTGGGAAAGAAAGCCTTACACAACAAATGGGTGTATCGAGTCAAGGAGGAACATGAC
>BRYF01000023.1:9474637-9477137 GCA_030159135.1 Actinidia polygama | reverse complement strand
ACTTTCCAAAACACAATAGGGGTTCAATGAACATTCTGCTTCACTTCTCTGGTCACATTCCCCCACCCACACACCCACTTCTCTCTTTTTTGTAAATTAAAGATCGATATGTAATTTCATGGTCAAAGTTGTTAAGGTAATTATAATAGGGTTATATTTTTTTTAGATGAGCTCATGCATTTGTTATTTGTAGTATCAAAGTTAATTTGTGCACACAACTATGTGAACTCGGGTGAAAAAATGTTAGAACATGTGGGATTGATCATTTTTGAATTTTTATTTTTATAAAAACTACCAAGAAAAACATCAAAAAATTGCTCATAGCAACCAGATCGACATAAATTGATATACCAAAACGCAAATCTGATTATATTGCTTAGTAGTAAAAAAAAAGTAAGGTCCAATCCGTGCTAACATTTTTAGATTTTTTTAGCTGTTTTGATTTTGAGTTTTATTGTTTAAAACGAACTCTTTTAACAATTTGATCAGAATCTTACATTTTTTCAAGTCTTCTATGTTATGTAATTTGAATAGGAAAATACTAAAGAAAAAAAAATATTTTAGTTTTTTAATTTGAATAAATTTTGTATATTTTAAGATTTATCTAGAGACAAGAGGAACTAAAATTGTGTGAAGTTATAACCAAACAATTAAATTTTAAGCTTGCTTTTGTAATAAAAAAAACTCAATGAATAGAAAAACGGGTAAATTATAATAACCTCCCCTAAAGTTTACCTTTAATGCATTTTTTTTTTTGACATTTGAGAAATCACACTAACCTCCCTTATCAATGGTTGTACACTGACACAGTTAATATTGATGTTGAAATTACTTTAATACCCCTAACTGTCTCACCAAATCAACTCTCTCAACCACCATGGCCACAGCCACAGCCACCACCGTCAACTCTACCCCTCACCCACCATATCTCACCCTATATATACACGCGCATACACGCAACCTAGGCCAACTTAGGAATATGAAGAGAATAATGGGTTTGTTGATTTGGAGCTGATTTTTACAATGACCTCACCTGAGGTTTATGTTTAATACAAATTCTCCCCTCGCCTTATAGAAATTACATTAATCTCCCCAAAAGTGAGAAGAAGAAAAAAAGGAAGTGAAAGTGACCGAATTATTGAAAAGTCGGCGAGTAATTGAGAGGCAATGTTGATAGAGAGAGAGAGGGTGGGGGGACCAGGCATCCGGGTACAATTGCAACAGCGAAAACGACACCACTGCAAAGCATGCCTGCCGGGGCATTGATGGAAAAGGCGGCTTTACACAGTCTGACGCGCATAGAAAAAATCATTCGGTGTTTCCGAACCAATTGACACATGCTCTTTTTTACCAAGAAAACAAGTGCGTGTCAATTCTTGATTGGCCCGAAACATTATAACGAGCGTAATTTCCCACAATTACCCTCCGAATTGCCTTTTGAACTTCGACGCCGTGAAAATCTCATTGCCGCCCAACCGAGTTTGGGATGGGTAGGCACTACGCAGAGATCCGCTCCGATCCCAATAAATACGAGCCCATCATCTTGCAAATCTCACGGATTAAGTCATGAATGAAAAAAGGGAAATAATCGGCCAATGAAAAAAATAATAATAAATTAATCCGACAACAATAAATATTTATATACATGATTGATTTATTTAACAAAAAAAAATGGCGATTCACATTTTGAGAACAAGCTATAACACGAATATGATTTGATTATATCATTGTCGGTGTTTAGTTAATCTAGTTAGTTTTATTGCTTGAATTACATGTTTTACAAGTAGAGTTTTCTAAAACATTGTGGGTATTTAGTTAATCTAGTTAGTTTTATTGCTTGAATTACATGTTTTACAAGTAGAGTTTTCTAAAACACGCATAGGTCTCACATGGTGTTACCTCATTCAAATTCATTGGGTACCGATAATCGCGTGATTACGTTGTTATTGATATTTTAATTGTTTAAAAAAATATTGAGTTGATTTTGACCATTTTTTTGGGATATGTCTCGTTTATCGAAAATATTAAAACATGTGCATAATGGATTTTTCTCTGCGAGTAGATAACCGTAGTGTATTTATTTGCTCAAAATGGATAAAAAAATAAATAAGAAAATGTTCACCCAAATGCTACAATTGATATGAAAAAATGTGAAAGTCTCACATCGATTGGATATGATTATTTTAAAGTGTTTATATATACCAAACTAACATTAGCAGTATGAGTACTTTGAGCACCAAGAGAGACTTATGAACTAAGTGAACACTGGTCTCGATCAACTTCTGTTATTTATATGCTTATCTGTTTATTATTTTTCAATACGCAATTTTAACTTAATCTGATAGTATATTTATTTATAATTTATTTTCACTTCTAAATTCAACATAATCTTGATTTTTTTTATTAACAATAATCTGCCCATTTTTTACATTAATTGCTCAATGAATTCTACGAATGAACGGTACCAATTATATATTTGGCTCCAAATAGGCCAACATAG
>BRYF01000023.1:9439637-9442137 GCA_030159135.1 Actinidia polygama | reverse complement strand
AGGGTTAATCCCATAATTAAAGGACCAAAATCGCAAATAAATAAACTACAAAGACTATTTTTACAATTTACCCTTCTTTGTATTTTTATGAACACAGGTATTACGTACTGAAAATACATCCAAAAACCTAGCTTTCATTACCAATTGGATTTATTTGAGGAGAAAATCAAACTCTAGGGTTAAAATAGTAGAATTTGAAAATATAAGAACCAAAACCAAAAACAAAAATACAGGGACAAGTTTTGAAATTTACCCTTCATTTTATTTTTATGTATAAAAAATAAAAAATAATAATATTCTCCAAATGGGTGCCATCTAAATGTATAGTTAGTCAAGTACTGTCGATGGGCTTTGTTATTCATCTTTTGTTTGTGTTTGGGTCAAAGAAACGGATTGAGATCATTTGGAGCGTATGTTGTATATAGTGTTTTTAGAGTGTATAAAATGATATTGTTTTATATATTTTATAATCAAAACGTTATTGTTTTGGTCTTGATTATGAAATGGAATTATTTTATGATTAATTAAAACGACATCGTTTTAGTCTTAACTTGAGCATATAAAATGACGTCGTTTGGAGCACTGCAGAAACGCTCCACCCACCCGAGGATCCAAACTCCAAAGAAACGTTCACCATGTGTCCCGCTTAATGCATTAATGATCCATGTTCAAGCTTCCAAGTAAGAACACAATATTTAGAAAGACTACAGTGACCGAAGAGGTTATCGATGGAATCAAAAACGATGTCGTTTTGGTGCAAAATAATCAAAACGATATTGTTCTGATTTTTAAAATATTTAAGACTTTTAGTTGAACGACGTCGTTTTAATTTTATCGATAACATCTCTTCGATCACTGTAGTCTTTCTCCACAATATTCTTACGTCTCAATTTTTGAGAGAGAGAGAAGAGAGAGGGGTACTGCCAACAACCCAATTAAAAAGGTCATTAAACAGTAACTTAGCCCACTTAACGTTGTAATCACGTGCTACTAATTTCTACACCACCCACAGACCCACTTGTATTGTTTTAGAGAGAGAAAAATAAATATATACATATTATAATCTCTGTACTTTTATCCATCTTTTACTTTTTTTCGGTTGTATTGATTAATTTCTTACACTTATATGTAAAGTGTTAATGTGGTTGTATCGGTGTTCCGTAACCCTTAATTGAAGAGAACGTGGAACAGAACGGCTGTATACGCTTAGCCTAAAGTGTAAAGATTTGAATTGTATAATTAGAAGTAATGATTATAAGACCCATTTTGGTTTTGTAGTTTATTGGTTTTTGATTTTTTTTCTTTGGTGAAGTTTTTCCGTCGTTTAAACCAAAATTTTATAATTTTTTCGTTCCTCTTGATGAGAAGAGTCCGAAAATATAATTTCTTTTATCTAATTTAGAAAAAAAACTAAAGACTGATAACAAATATTTTTATCTCAATAATATGATTTTTTTTTCACCTCGAGTGAATTTTTCTTTAAATTATATGAAATTTTTTATATTTTTCGACTCCTCTCGTTAGGAGGAATCAAAAAAGTATTAAATTTGATCAAATGAGAAAAAAATCACTAAAGATAAAAAACTCGAAAACCAAGTAACAAAAAAATTAAAAAAATAATCCCCCAAACTGGGTCTTAAATGAAACTTAAATGAAAGTACAAGGATTAAAAGTATAATTTATCCTTTTGAGAATTGAGATGCTTATGTCTTAGTGGGGAAAAAAATGTGGTTGATAAATGATTTTTACCTTTTTTTTCAGAAATTACTTTTTTTTTTACTTGTCATGCCAAATTATAAAAATGCCCTTTCATTAAGTTATTCATGACACATTTTTTTACTTAATGAAATGACTGTTTTTGTAATATTACATATGACCACAAAAACTTTGCTATACTGTATAATTCTTCTTTCGAAAAGCAAATTTCCAGGTTTAATTAAGGCAATTTCCTAAATTGGGAGTTCCACTCCAACCCAACAAACATATTTCGGGTATATATTGCGCAAATATTTTGTTTTATCTTTTATTTTTAATTGCGTCATTCAAACCTTGACACCTTACATCAATTGTCGATATATCACTTTATCGGTATGTTTAATTAAGGTTCACATGATCTATTTTTATGGTATTATGTAATCTTGTTTCGTCACTTCAGTAGGGCATATACATAGTTTTTTTCGTGTTTCGAAATACGGCTACCCAAAATATTAACCAATCGATTACGATAAATTGGATTAGATTTTGCATTTTTTTCTTTTGCAGTACTTCGACGTGACATGAGCGTGAAATAAGTTCAAGAATCCATTTTTTTTTTATAAAGGGTTAAAATCAATTATTTTGACTTTTTTAAGTTTACCTTCACAAATTGAAATTGAAGTTGAAATTGAAATTGAAATTGAAACAAACAAAGTGAGATTTTAGTAAAAAATGCATGAGTGAAAATTGTATTTTACCCAAAATATTTATTTTATCACCATATTGCCCCTAGAATTGGTTTCCC
>BRYF01000023.1:9427137-9429637 GCA_030159135.1 Actinidia polygama | reverse complement strand
ACTAGTAAAAAAAAATATTAAAAACGACAAAAGACGAGAATCAAAACAGCTAAAAAAAAATTACCGGAACCTGTATCTATGGTTGTGAATTCGCTACATAGGTGGTAAATAAAAATTGGTAAGATTTAATTACAAGATTTGTAGTTTCTCAAATTAGATTTAATTACTGATAAATTGAATTATTTTAGTTTTTAGTAAACGTTTTTCATCATTTGATAATGTTTTCTTTTACTTTTTTCGACTTGTCTCAATTAGAAAAACTGAAAAAGTAAAAAGAAAAAGATTTAAAAACACCGCTACTTGGGAATAGTTTTTTTTTTTGTTAAAAATATTATTTGTTTTACATTTTCGATTCATATAATTAAGACGAACCGGAAAAATAATTTTTTTTGATGAAAAGATGAAAAAATTCAAGAAATACCAAAACAATTTAAAACAATCCAATTTAAAAACATATCTTAGTAACTACCTCAAAGCCTTTCGTTTTTATGGGATAAAAATCCCATTAAAGCAAAAATCTTTTTGGAAAAAGCTTTGCAACCAAACAAGCAGAAATGGCTGACAAGTGATAAGGCCTAATTTCAAAAGCTGTATAGAGGTCCTTATATTTGTAGCACACTGATAGGGACCATACAAGTGGTCCTTAAATTCTTATTTTGACATTTTACTCACTTAACAATGCAAATGAATACAGTCGTTCGTAAATAGTTCGAGACTCGACTTTTTAATGCTCGTTTAAACTCAGTTCATTAAGTAGCTAAATGAGCTCGAGATAATTTTCTATTATTTGTTGTTATCATTTTTTTTGTCTGTTAATATTTTTTTTTTACTTTTTGAGTTCATTTTGATTAAAGAAATGGAAAGTATAACCAAAAAATAAACAAGAAACAAACTCATTTTATACTAGCAACAATACTAGGGGTGGGCATGGGTCGGATTGGGTCGGGCCTGTGTCAGACCCAGACACGACCCTCTATGGTTTTAGATTTTTAGATCCAGAATCGACCCAACCACCTGAAGAATCGAACCGAACTGAACCGCTCGAGTCCGGTTCTGATCAGGTCGGTTCTTTGATTCTTCATTTTCGGGTGGCCCGGGTCGGGTCTCGGTCGGTTATGGATAAAATAGATAATAATCCAGTGTGGTGAGTGCATTGTATGCCTATAGGATCAGTTTAGTTCGGTTCTAGACGTCGGTTCTCGAGTCGGTTCTCTTGGGTCGATTCTCGGTTCGGGTCAGTTCTAGGTAAAATAATGTGTAGACCCGAGACGGTCGGGTCTGAAATTTTTAGACCCAGAATCGAACCGAATGAGTGGTAGATCCGAACTAACACGAACCAATGATGTCGGATCGGGTCGATTTTTGGATCCAACAGGTATTTTAAAATACACCAAAACAATACTACTTACCCAGAATTATTATCCATAAATACACATCACTTTTTGAATAAAATGAGCCATAAATGTTTTTTGGGGAGTTGTGTGTAATTATCCGTACATAATGATTTGCTGCTGATTTCATCTGCTGTACTACTATGTCTCTGTGCCTGCCCACTTCCCCACTTTGTTTGTTGTTATAAATGTAATCAATCAATTTTACCAAAACCAGAACTACCTCTCATTGATGCTCAACTGTTGCCAACATCACATATGTTTCATCTATTTAATGATCAACACACACACACACACACACACACACACACACATGAACTTTGGGTGTGGGGTGGGGTATGAGTATAGATATTGTGCTGCCAGTATTATATGAAGCTTGTTTCGGTCTCAATAATGTGATTAAAATCGTCTTTTTTTTAGGTTCGTTGAGTACCCATCCCGTATAAAATTTTAATTGATCGAATATTGACAACCACGTATTGAATCATATTTCCATTGTAGTTCAATCTCAAAATCATATTTGTTCATTCATTTTTATAGGACAAAATGCCAGATGATATGAATACAAGTGTTCGATCAACTTATTTTTTTATCGTGAATGATCTACTCGTCCAACTCTATAATGTGAGTGAATCTAATCATATAATTGGACCTGAATATAAAATGAATGGTTTAAATTCATTTGAGCGTGTGAATGATGAATCTCTCGTAACTAAGTAAATTTGAATTCCATTTGTTTTTAATTTTGCGAATTTCTATGGGTCCAAACTTTAGGACAGTTGCAGTACAAAATAAATATAAATACACTACATTGTTATATCTAATGATTTCTTGCTGATTTCATCATGTTATTTTTACTTGGGGCTTCTTGTTTTCACCTAAATTAAAGATTCACTGCTCTCTTCAGTGATTCGTTTTGATTCTTTGCATCCACAATACATAATGAGCCCACTGTTTATTCATGGTGGTGGTCCATGCCTTTAATTATTGAAACTGCATTGCCCAAACTGACTATGATGTTTTATTAAATTTTGCGACTGAATAGCTTGGAAAAGTTGAGAAACTCTACTATTTCAGGATTTGAATCAAGAAAAGTTCTTAAATTTTAA
>BRYF01000023.1:9372137-9374637 GCA_030159135.1 Actinidia polygama | reverse complement strand
TTAAGACAATTGTGTTTTTATCACATAACTGTCGATCTTCAATCAATCTAATTTTTTATTAGAATAATTTTCTCAGCGTCTGTTTATAAGTGAATAATTCAGGTCACTGAGTGTGTTCAGGTAGTTTACTAAATCATGCAAAAAAGAGATTGTTGGTCTGAGAGGTACGCTACATGATCCTATTTGGTACAAGAACGCTTAATCCCATGTCCATAGACCCCAATTGTTGTTAGGGTCTACGTGCCGAAGGCAGATTGGCTGCTCTTACAAGCCAGACCAACATCCATCTTCAAGTCCACTCGCACCGACGCACGCTCGCTGGTCACGGACGTGTTATCCTAACCAAGATTGCGAGTACGCCTGTTGTTTGCCATCTAGGGCAAGCCTTTAAGGACGACCCGAAAGGGAGACATGATATCTAGCGTTGGTTTAGTGTAAGATGGTTTCCTAATAAAAGGAAAAATGTTGTGCTTATTATATCCGACGTTTGGACAACTTGAAAATCAGAAAATGTCTTCTTCATTTCAAACATTGGCTTAATTATATTATTTTTTTATTAACGTGTGACTGAGTTTTCAGCTTTTTGTTTGAAATCTACGGAAAAAAAATAAAAATAATCATTATTCTTGAGTAGTCGGGGTCGAAAAGGACACTACAAAGTAATGGGGATCGCGAAACTTGTTTCCCCCTAAGATTCTTTCTCAAATTCATAATCAAAACATCCATTTGTATATATACAAATTTCTAATAAAGGAATTTGGCATTCATGTTCAACAAAAATAGCTTAAATTTAATTATGGTAATTTTGCATATAGATTTGGACATTGAATTTGAAGGTGTGATGATAATGATTAATGTAAAACAATTATTCAGCGAGAGAGGTTCAAAATTCTTATCTTATACCTTTAATCAACTTCCATTCTAGTTTAATAAAGCAATTGTTTGAGAAAAATACGGCAAGCACATAATTTCAAATAACAATTTTTATTGAAATAAATTGTATACAATTACAAAACAGAATAATAAGAACGAGATACAAACAAATTTAACAAACCAAGCCTTACAAATGCAGTTTTCTTAAAAAAGATTCATCGTTTGCCGAAAGTGTAGACCTTGTCGGCGTCTTTTTCACATAATAAAACGGTTAGATCGCGTACGTCGAAACACATAAGCCTTGCAAACATGAACTCACGCCTCTCTCTCCCTCTCTAAACGAATTTGCAAAAGTATGAAAACCATGTGTCTCTTCCACGACAATAACTTCAATACATATAGAAGGAAAAGTGACTAGTGAGTTGCTCAAGTAAATACACGAAACTGTCGAGATGAGATGAGCCATAATCTCTACTTCATGAGAGTATAACGGTTGTCCTTTGAGTTACTTCGTCTAAGCTTGATGAACCCGGATTGTTCAGTTATCTCAAGAATTCCTTCAAACAGCTCACATCATTTATACCGAAATTTCATAAATTTTCAACAACAAACAATGCCATTTCATAAAACTTTTGGAGGTCTCTATATTTGGCAGCAATCTTAAATACCATAACTCATTTATAGGAACTTTTTATTATTCACGCTCCTCTTTTTTATTGCATGCACTTCAATGAGGAAAATGGTCAAATTTTCACTTCACAGTTTTTTCTTTTATGTCATTTTTTTAAAATTAATAATTAAAAAAATGGAGGTTAAACCCTCGGGCTGAGAAATAGGCTCTAATGATCATTCTTTATAATTTTAAAGGGAACTGTTTATTATTCACGCTCATTTTTTAACGAAAAGCCTTGAAATTTCCAAATTTTGACTAAGAAATGTTATTTGAATTAAAAAATAGTTATGTAAGATACTAAAATGAATAAGAATTATTTATTTTTTATTATAATATTTTTTGAAAAATGATTTCTACACTCCAAAATAGGAGTGTTGGTGTTTCCAACACTCCTTGAAACAAAATAAATTTAGATAAAAAAATAGGAAATTTATTTCTACACTCCTTAAAATGATTTCTACACTCCAAAATAGGAGTGTTGGTGTTTCCAACACTCCTAAGCAGGATCCATCAGCCGCCCACCTCTCAGCCCAACAGCTTCCTTTTGTTTCAAATTCAAAATAAATTTAGATAAAAAAATAGGAAATTTATTTCTACACTCCTTAAAATGATTTCTACACTCCAAAATAGGAGTGTTGGTGTTTTCCAACACTCAACACTTAAAATGATTTCTACACTCCAAAATAGGAGTGTTTGTTGAGTGTTCTGTTGGTGTTTTCCAACACTCAACAAACACTCCTATTTTGGAGTGTAGAAATCATTTTAAGTGTTGAGTGTTGGAAAACACCAACACTCCTATTTTGGAGTGTAGAAATCATTTTAAGGAGTGTAGAAATAGAACACTCAACAAACACTCCTATTTTGGAGTGTAGAAATCATTTTAAGTGTTGAGTGTTGGAAAACACCAACACTCCTATTTTGGAGTGTAGAAATCATTTTAAGGAGTGTAGAAAT
>BRYF01000023.1:9269637-9272137 GCA_030159135.1 Actinidia polygama | reverse complement strand
ATTAGGAAAGTATATCCCCTTTGATAGCAAGATGTTAATGGATTTGATGAAAAATTTTGTTCATATCGTTATTTTAATAATTGCCCTTGATATTTTGAACAATATACATAATAATGGCATCAACTTATCGAACTTTTCACATCATTACTCATTAAATTTAAACTAAAATTAATAGCACTAAGTTGTATCCCTTATCTTTGTGTCTAATCATATTAACCTTGATTACAAATGAATTTATTTGAAACATATGTTGTCACTAAGACTCTTATTAATGGAAATTCCAAGGGGATGGGTAGACACGTAAATTGTAAATTGATATTACATGTTGTAGTATTACACGTGACCCTAATTTATTGGAACACAAGGGTTTGCTCGGTTTGGTTTGGTTGAAATTAAGGTATGAGTTATTTTTGAGATTCATAGAAATTTTTTGGATGAACTTGTAATTTTGGAATAATTAACAACTGAAATAACTAGCAAAAAAAACTAGTAAAGGTGATTTTATTCCATGCATTGCTTCAACTTGTATACTCAAGACTCCTAATGGAAACTTCTAATGTGGGACTCAACACTACCATACTCCACGGTCTCTCATTAGTCAAATTGGAGAATTTGAGCTATAAGTCTTCTTGTGTCTAGTCAAATTCCGGATCTTGAAGTCTTGGTAGCAACATTGACAATCCCACCACAAAATACACGCGTGAACATCATCATGTCACATTACTAACCATGGATAGGGACTTTTTGTGGTTATACCATTTCCTTAAACTATCTCCATGACTAAAGTGAAAAGATTTGAAGCTGCAACTTCTTTTTGTTTGACATGGTCATTATTTCCTATTACTTTCTAGATTGACTAGTAACAACTTATCCTTTCTTATGTTTGTATCCTTATATTTCTTTAGAAGTGAGTATGGTTCATTTAAAACTGATAACTGTTCAATTGAGTATAACTTTGAACCCTTCCAAGCTCACACAAACACTTGGTGGACAAGTTGAATATTATCTATTGGGGTCTAAGTTTCAAAAATCTTGCAACTATATGGAATTATTATTTCTAATGTCGTATGTGCAATATTTTGTGGTGGAATAGTCAATGTTGCTACCTCCTACTAAGCTCCGGAATTTTACTATACACAAGAGGACCTAGAGGTCTCTCATTAGTCAAATTGGGAAATGTGAACGTCATGTCACATTACTAACCATGGATGGGGATTTTTTGCAGTTATACAGTTTCCCTTGTACCCTTTTCATGGTTGCTAATGTGATGTATTGTTTAACTTCCTAACTAGATTGAAGTGAGAAGATTTGAGAGGCTCATATTTGAGAGATCTAGCTCCTATTGTGTCTAATCAAATTTCGGAGCTTGAGTAGGAGGTAGCAACATTGACTATTCCACCACAAAATAGTACACATGAACATCATGTCACATTACTGACCATGGATAGAGATTTTTTTTAGTTATACCGTTTCCTTTACCCTTTCCATGTTACTAATGTCATGTATTGTTTAACTCTCCAATGAGACTAAAGTGAAAAGATTTGACAGTTGCATTTTTTATTGACATGATCATTATTTTCTATTACTTTCATACTAGATTGACTAGTACATACTTATCCTTTGTTATGTTTGTATTCTTAGAATTCCTTAGGAGCGGGTATGGTTCATGTAAAATTGATCACTGTTCGTTCATATCCTTAGAAATCACTGCCAGACACAGTGTTGTGATGTTCACCTCCTTAAACGGGAGTAAATTGAGCTACACTTCATGTGTTGTTAAGAAGTCACTGCAACTTAGTTTGAGAAACTATCAAACCTTTATGCCTGATAGACGTTGCTCAATACTATCAGGCATAAACCAACAGGAGTAAATCGAGCTACACTTTATGTGAGCTAAGAAATAACTGCAACTTAGTCTGAGAAACTATCAAACCTTTATGCCTGACATACGTTGCTCAATACTATCAGGCATAAACCAAGTTAGGTGAACACATACTCTTTTCCACATTTCTAAACAATCCATGTAATGGATTAGCTCCACACTACAATAAGTAGCCATTTGATAATAGTGTAGGCCCGAAAGACATCAGCGATTGACTTTCTTGCAAAGCCAAAGACCATGCCTCTTCTGCAAGTTGACTAGACTAAGAAGATGAGAGTGTCACATACCCTCGTCATCCATGTTTGGAGAGCTTTGGCTTTGCAAACGCCACCATATAGCGTTTGAACGCTAACTCACAAAAGCCTGGCCTTCGAACGCCGCATTCGAACGTCCAGAAGTTTATTTTTCATCATTTGGCCTAGCGTTCGAACGCTTTGTGACAGCGTTCGAACGCCCCATATAATGGGAACGTCTAGCAACCAAGTTGACTCCAATTTGCCTAGCGTTCGAATGCCCGCATTTCCCCTGGTTCGAAGGTGGGTTCCCCTAGACCAAAGTTTCACAACTCCAAATCACTTCCACTCACTTCTAAACACTCCCTAAGAGATTTAATGATAG
>BRYF01000023.1:9117137-9122137 GCA_030159135.1 Actinidia polygama | reverse complement strand
GCCATAGAAAAGTAATCAATCTTCTAGATGACTCAACCATGAGAAAAACAAGGGCGAAGTTTAACGAATTTAAAATTATTTAAATTTATATTTAATAAGATCAAAATTATAAAATTTATAATAAATTATTAATTTTTTGTAAGGTCAAAATTACATTAAGATAAAATTTGGCATTGTTAAAATTATGTTAGAGTTAATTATTTAAAAATAAAAAATAAAAAATAAAATTCCACCTGTCAACTTTTAAAGTATCTTGTTAAAATTTTAAGACATCATGGGTTCGGCTTTTACCATTGTGGTTTGTAAGTGATTGCAGGCAGGGAGAGAATTATAATTTTATCTTTGGAATTTTGGAAGAGTCATGGCAGAAATTTAGAGTAGATATTGGAGTTAAGAGAGACACCGTATTATATTTATATAATATATATAAAAATAATATTTATGTATTTACTAAGAGTCATGATAGAAGTAGGGGCTATGATATTTACGGTCGATACACAGTTCCGTCCATAATTGGCCCCCTTCAAAACCCTAGTGGCAAATGTCTCTCTCTCTCTCTCTAACCTCTCACGCGTCCCAAACGTCCCTTCCACTCCTATATAAACTCTCCACGGCCTCTCTCCTCTCCCTCAGAACAACAATCTTCACAACCCTAGAGAGATATAGAGAGCTTGCTTCGAAGAAGTTCAGTTTTTGCAGTAGAGTACAATTCCCTAATTCTCCTCCAGTTTGAGTTTCAGAAAATGGCTCGCTCTTTCTCCAATGCTAAGCTTCTCTCTGCGCTCGTCGCCGATAGAGTCTCCCTTGCTCTAAGCAGGTAATTCAAATTCCTCAATCTCATGATCGATTTAAATTTCAATCCATTTTTAAACGCTCTGTTTACAGAAAAATAGAGGATTTTTGAAATATTTCGAATTCAGAAATAGTTGTCGAACCAAAAGGTTTCCTCAACTTCTTTTTTTTTTTCCTCCCTTTTTCTTCACTAAAAAGGTAATGATTAGTAGCCACAAGAGATCGATTCAAGGCTCAAAAAGTTGTAATATACACTTAAATAGAATTTGTTGAAATTTGAATTATTCGAACAATGGAGTATTTCAATCTCAGATGTTGGATTTCCTTGTACGTTGGTCTGTTCAAGACGCGATCTGTAATCTATTATTTAATGGAATTTGTTCTGTGTGTATAGGCGAGGATACGCAGCTGCGGCGGCATCGCAAGGGGTTGTGTCTGGATCTGCGAGAGGAATGGTGGCGTCGAGGGGAGGCGTGATGGCGAAGAAAGGAGGGGAAGAAGCGGGGAAGACTTCGTGGGTTCCGGATCCAGTGACGGGGTACTACCGGCCGGAGAATCGAGCGAACGAAATCGACGTGGCCGAGTTGCGTGAGATGCTCCTGAAGAACAACATTAGACGACACTGATTCAAAAAAATTGTTATCGAAATGAAATGTCCAAGAAGAAGATGACTGATATGCTCTTGAACAGGACTGTGCCATCGGCCGATATGAACTCTAGGAATTATTGAAATGGAAAGGCTCCTCTGTTCTCTGTTTGGGGACTCTTCGTTCTTGATGTCATTTGTCATTTCCAGTTTCAGTTTTGTTTTAGCAATAAAGATTTCATAAATCAATTTTGATTCCTGCGTAAGTTTCCTCTATAATATTGCATTTTTCGTTATAGCTTATCAGGTCTGAAATTCCAAAAAAAATTATGTCTAATATTATGAATTTTTTAAGTGCTTTCCAATCATTTTGGCAAGAAGTTTGAAAATGTAAAAATAATAATAATAATAATAAAATTAAAAAATAAATTCCTAAAAGACAAAAAAAAACTCAAAAAACGAACTGCTCACCTAGACACCTAGGCTCTCCTTTTTGAAAGGATACAAATTACAAAACGTGAATCTAATTGCTCTCAAGAAATTATGCTTCACTGACTTGTCAAGTTCAAACAGTGGCGTTAATAGGTGGGGAGGCCAGGGTCACGGCCCAAATATTTAAAAAATAAATAAATTAAATTTGTTTATATATTTTGTTGTGGTAAAAATCTGAGCGCTAGCAACCAATAGTCAATATTGCTCTTGATGACTTGGTGGTAACCTCGAAAAAGGCCCGGGCGGCCTGCGCAGTAACAAACAAACATTACCGGCGGGGGGGAGGCCGCTCAAAATTCATCCGGCGTGCGAATCAGACCAAGGAGAATATAAGCTAAGCAATGAAAAAGCAGAGCTATCAGTCTATATGCCAGAATTAAACCATACCTCATAATGGTGGGGGGAGCGGCCTTTATATAGTTGGAGATTAGAGATCCATGTTAGAATACTCTGGCGTGATCCTCGGACGGCTAAATATGAAAATATATTCAGGAGATAGCGGAGAATTAATTGGGAGATCTGACATCTGGAGGACATCCCGTGATTGTAGACAACATTCCGAAGATAACGAAGAACTAATTGGGAGATCTGACATCTGGAGGACCTACCGTGATTGTAGGCATTGTGATGAAAAAGATCTCTTTAGAGGTAGTTCTCTTGTGTAGATAGAATTTTTATGTAGATGGAGTTCGTATGGAGATAAAAGACCGCCTCACTCATTCATGATGTGGAGACTGGTGAGATTACATTCGTACCGATTACAAAAGATGGTGTGTAAAGCGATCAAGATCACAGGCGATGTGGTGACTAGGCGATACCTTGCTCATTGACGATATGGAGAGTGATTGACGACATATGGGTGAGCACGACGGAGTATTGTGGAGATTTTCTTGAAGGTGGCGACATGGTCCTCTGGGCGATGTGCGAATATTTTTATCCCTCATCATATTTTATGTTAGTTTTGACTATTTTGTTATTGGTCTATTGAAGTTGACCTAACCTAAACATTTTTACCGAAAGATCTATTAAAAATATATAATTTAATCCACTCAACGTAATTTCTGCGTCCACGAGTTCAATTACATGTAATTGGACGAGTCACGTGATGGAGATGCATAGATTCATTCAAATACATGCATGTGCTTGGTCAAACAAAAGGCGATGGAAGTGGCGATGCAATTTACGCCTCTCCACGGAAAGCAACTTGCCATTATTAATTTTTTTCCCTTTTTTAAGTTTGAAAGAACTTTCCATTACTAACTTGTCATTTTAATTAGTGTGTACTGGAGCGTTTTTCTTAATCCTTTACTTAATTTAGTGTCTCAACTGGTAGTGGTAGTGGTACTGGCGTGATATTAGGGCCACCGAGAGTCAAATGATCAACTCATTTATTTAGTAGAATCTCCCGAGTTGAGTAGTCAAGATAAAATTAAATTAAACAATTTTGTTTTACAATTTTTTCTTAAATTTATACTTTCCGTCCATATTATCAATAGAAATATAATTCAACTATGCAGTTACTAATGACCGATTAATCTCATTTTTTCATGATTATCTAATCAACGAAACCTAAAAAAGAAAAACCGTACATGCAGAACCCTTATAAACACAACACGCATCTCAAATTACTCTCTCCCAAATTATAATCTCACACAGCGTTTTCATTATTTTGTGTGTCCCAAATTCTAATCCCACAGCATTTTTCATTATTTTGTCGTAAAGAGATTGGATATGAGGCCCATATGAAATCAACTTGTTAAGGGCATGGAGAGTTTGAGATTGGGCTTCTCATCAAAAGCATCACTGCTTCTCCTACGATGTGTCGTGCATGTTTGTTGCAGCGAACTTGTAAGTACAACTATACAAACACTTGTTAATTTGTTGGCAAACTCTGGTTGAAACCTCGACAAGATCGAGTGAATTTCTCCACACAGACGTTGTGTTAAGGGTCTGGACTGTATTCGGTCAATAATTAAATTGATCCGGCGGTACAGTCGAGCCTAAGCAGTTCAAAGGGTATATAACTCATTTATAAGTTTAATACCGAAAAAAAATTAGTTAATCGAATATTATTTAATAATTGTGTTAATTTATATCAAGATAAATTAACACGATTATTTATTAGGATATAAAACAGTACCGAGTAAATATTACATTGTATCCAAATAACGTTGATTTGGATCATCAAACAAAAGCCCAAAATGACTTGCTGGACCGGTTTAATCTAGACCGGATCCGGTCCCTTTTGTTAAATGAAAACAAGGAAGTGGGGAAAAAACTGACCGTTCGTTGTACCTGCGAAGTCTTGGCCAACAAATAGTCTACGGATCTATTAGGCCAAATAGGGCATATTCCCAATCTAAACAGCACAACGACAATTCCAAATTCTTCGTGATCGTCACAATCTCCCTCAAATTTCACTCTAAAATCTAAAAATTACAACACGAAAACGAAACTAATCGAGAAAATAAGACACAAAGCGATCGAAACCACCGAACTTCCTTCCCCCACTAACACAATCAAATCCACACCCACACTGTGGGCTTTCTACGAAGCTATCCACCGGGAAATCGGCGGAGGCGATTCCGACAGAGAACTCGATCTCGTCGCCGTCGCGGATGACCTCGGCGATGTTGAGCCAGAGGAAGAGCACTTTGACGCTTATGCCCTTGAGGCTCTTCAGCTTGTCCTTGGATATGACTCCGGTGATGGTGGATTTGTACTTGAGCTGGTAATCGCTGATGGTGAAACTGCACGATCCGTTGAGGTACGCCTTGAATTTGCCGGTGGACGTATCCAATTCGTAGCCAAGGACGCCCGTCGGAAGAAGGCCCACCGGAAAGTCGTATTCCTCCAGGACTTGGTACGCCGTCAGGTTGTCGTCGCAGGCGGCATACGGCGATGTTGAGAGAGTGATGAGAACGATGAGGAAGACATAGTGAATGGCCGGTGAAGACATTGGTTTGGTTAGGTTTGCTCTCTCTCTCTCTCTCTCTCTCGATGGGTTTGGTTGGGTGATAGTACAGTTCTTAGAATTTGGATATTTATAGGATCAAATTATACTTTACTCCCTTAATATATTGCCCAAATACCACATTTTGGCCCACTAAGCTCCGGATTTAAATTCTCT
>BRYF01000023.1:9072137-9074637 GCA_030159135.1 Actinidia polygama | reverse complement strand
CATAGTCTATGTCATCTACCAAAACTTTTTCAATCGACAACATGTAGTTTTGGGCACATTCCTATTATTTTGCAGCAAATCTGTTCAGAAGTATAGTTTTTTTTAGTTTGAGCCGTTTTTTTGGATCATATCATATACTACCCGACCAAACCTAAGGGGCCCTAAAATTTGAGTATTTTTTTGGGCCCTAGGCGATGACCTGGTGGTGGGCCTTGGCCCAGGGACGGCCTGCACTTCTGCCACCTGCCTCGTTAATGCGCGTATTTGTTTTGAATGGACGATACTGTCCATTAAGTTAATGAAGACTGGAAGCAACAAAAACCTAGAGTGGCATTAGCAAACACTACAATAATATATGGAATAATTGTATGTGTTTTTGGCATGTGAGGTGATATCAGAAGAGCATGTGATGATATGATAATATTACTCCAACAAGATGCTAGGAAGGTCCTATCTGGGCCATTATTTTCAGACCAAAAGCTACACCTTTCATGTTCTTTCCTTATAGAATAAATTATAAAAATAGCCCCTGTAGTTTACCTAAATTGTCATTTTAGTTTTTATACTTTTAAATTTAACCCTAAATTTGGATATTCTTGCCTAATCAGTCTAATTGATAATGAATATTAGATTTTTGGACGGATTTTCACAATGTTCCATCATTTTATAGACAAAATTGACTCTTTTCCCATATTTTTTTCGCTCAATTTCCACTATAAATCGGTCAAACCATTGTAAATAGCCAATTCCACTATAAATTGCCATCAATTGACATCACATGTTGGGTCACATGTTGGGAATGTGGTCCATCCAAAAACCCTAATGTCTGTCTCCATTTGGACTGATTATGCGAGAAAAACCAAATTCAGAGTTAAATTCACAAGATTTAAAAGTGCAGGGACCAAATGGAGATTGAAGCAAATTATAGGGACCATTTTTGCAATATATCCTTCTTCATATTATTAGATTCTTTTTTAATTTTTACCGAAACTATATGTATATGTATATCTATATCTATATCTTTATCTATATATATATATAGATAGATATAGATATAGGTTATAATTCTACTTTAATAATTCATGGTTGGCTTCCCCCAAGTCCATTTTTTTCTTCTCACCGCTTTTCATTCCTTGGCACCTTTTGAGTGTCAGTGTTGCTCACGGACCAGTTTCTTTCTGCCAAGTGCCAACACATCTCTCTCCAAAAAAAGAGAGATTTTTTTTATTAACCACATAGTGTTCTAGGCAGACTTTTGGGCCCACTCAGGCTAATTTCTGTGACCAGTGAGAACTAACCCTTCGCATCACTAAATGTAAACGCGGATAAGCAGCGCAACATCCAGGAATCGGAAGATAGAAATTTTCAAAGCAATCAAATAAGTAAAGAGTTATAGAAAATTTCGATTAATTATATCGAGAAAGGCACTTTTTGACTGTACAACTAACTTCCTTTCTTGTTTTCCATGAGGCCTGGCAAAGCTGTTCTGACATCCATGTCTTCTTTGAAGTTAAATGAAATTAAGTTGTCCGGATAGGAACTCATACCAGTCCTATATCCATAATATCAACTGTTTACCTCGTAAAATTTAGTGAATAAAACATAAGTGCACGACAGTAGTTTTGTAGGATATGGCTTGCCTATTTATCTGGGCCATTAGAATAGCTTTCATAGGAAACCGTTAGTTTATTCAAGACAAATATCTTTTGATAAAGTGACTATTTAAATTTCTACTAAAATTTAATATTGTACATAGATGATATTCTTAGTGTGGCTTACGAATTGAGCGGTTCAAATAAACAACGACCGTCTATAGTGATTTTATATCTAATATCTCCATTGTAAAATTCGAATGTTAAACTTTAGTAGAGAAATAGTATTTTTCTTTCAAATGCTTATAAGTTATAAGTCAGTTTCTTATAACCGATCGCTCTTGCTCAAAGACTATATTCATTGGATCAAGGAATTAAGGAGAGATTTGTAACAAAATTATTAAAATTATCGTTCATCCATTTTAAGAAATGACGATTTTTTAATTTGAAAGGAAACTATTTTTTATCAATTTCACAACCACCCACTGCCCACCACCACTCATCGTTGATTACCGCTACACTACCAACACCACGGCCAGCACCGCACGTTCAAATCTCTGGTTTTTTGAAGAGATTGAAAAAAATATGGATAAGGATACCTGATAAATTGAATTTATTATTGGTGTCACATTCTATTCTAAGCTCTTCTTATACATAAACAAATATTAGTGTGTGATTGATTATTCATATCTCATTCTTGTCTTCATTCCATTCCGTCGAATGAACAAAACCTAAGGTTGTCAAGTGGATAGGAATGGATGGGGTGTTGTTGGTTCCATATGAACTAGGATCTGAACTATGAACTCTCTTCACGAAACTAGATTTTCTTGATTCAGGAGCTATACTGGTACTGGTCCAGTGCATCTTCATGGGTCTGTTTTGACACTTTTCTGACTAACCCATTCAAC
>BRYF01000023.1:8959637-8962137 GCA_030159135.1 Actinidia polygama | reverse complement strand
GTAAGAGAAAGGGTGTGTGGTGGCCCACATGAAACGTCCGTTGGATTTGAATTCCACTCCGTCCTTTTGTTTGGGTATCCAGTAAATAATATTCGAGTCGTGTTCAAATAAGAGCGCGCATGTGGTAATACTACGGGTGCGTCTACGTGGCTTAATGACATCCACCCATTTGGGGGTGGATGGGACTTAAAAAAAATTTGTCCCATCCACCCCCAAATGGATGGATATCATTGAGCCACATAGGCGCGCCCGTGGTATTATCACGGGCGCTCTCTCATCTGAACACGACTCATAATATTCTGGTTCGACGGCCAAACACCTGGTTACAGGCTATTCAATTGAATTGCCAAGTTTAGCCAAATATACTTTTAAAACATAAATCCGAATCCATTAACCCACCTAAACCAATACCCTAAAACTAGGTACCCACCCACCCAGGCCCATTTATACCTTGGGTTAAAATAAGTCATTACCACTTGACCCATCTTAAATGGCTCTCAAATGAGTCATACCCAATAAGTCCCCATTTGACTCCATGAAAAATAAAAAAAGGGTTTTCTTGTTTACGGTATAATACTATTAGAGAAGATTGATGTGATCAAACTAAAATTAATTTGCAAAAAGTAAATACTAACTAGATTATATATACAAAGTTTAAGCGGCTTTGGTCAGCGATATGAAATTTGTCTAACAAGTAAAGTTTTGGAGGACTTATTTAGTAATTATAATTAAATGATTTATTATTTACCTATAACGATATATTTTCACCCATTCATCCCATGAAGTTCAATTCAATAGATGGGTATGAAGTCATCGATGGAGTGGATCATGAAGGCTATGGACCATTCCTTATATGGGTTTTAGGCGTTCTTAAGCAATCACTGTATTACTTGGTGGGCTGGTTCAATTCAATAGATGGGTTTTAGTCTAACAGTTTGTTGAGGATTATTTCGAATTAAAAGGAAAAAAATTGTGTCAAATCTACTGAGACCCAAAAAAAGAGCTGCGATCTCAAATTCTGCATTGAAAACCACTCATTTTGGTGGACCTTTTCTCTTAAAACTTGGGACGTATTTTTCAGATCAATGGAGCAGGGATATCTATTATGTATAATTAATAATTGTATATAAATTTAGGGGGAAGTGGCTATGGCGGAGATTCGGAGAAGGAAGATAAATGAATAGAAGAAAAAGGAGAGAGAGAGAGAGAGAGGTTTATCGTGTAGAAGGTAGCCAGAGAAGATGGCAATCGTGTTGCCGGCGGGAATGCCGGGATGGAGGTCAAATAGATCTGTAAAGACGAAGAAAGAGTAAGAGTGAAACAGAAAAAAGTATGGAAATCAGGGGGACCATAATTGTATTTGTCCATTCATGAAAATCTACTTTCATTATATGGGATGTTCCATTATAACTAAAAATTGAACATAGAATATTACTAGTACAAAATTTCTAGTGTTGAAAATTGGAGAATTTAAATAAGAAAATAGTTTTAAAATTTAGATATCTTATGTGATGTGAAGTTTGGCAATGTTAAAATGGGTGACAAATTGGAGTTTGGATCTTATGAAGTATTTGTTTGGTGAAATGTACAAAATGATATCATTTTGTACACTTTAAAAACACTTCACCAAATAAATACTTTAGAGGATCTGAACTCGCCAAATTGGGCCAAACAAATAAGTGTTGCCAAAATCTGGTACTAACAAGTTTGGCTAGCAATTGGTTTTTCTTTTCTTTTTATGTAGATGTTGTTAGATTTAATCTAATTACAACAATTAATTGTTTCTATTGTTAATTAACCACTTGTCTATTGTTTTTTGGGTAGTCATTTTATTGTTTCTTTGTAATTGTTTTGTGGGAAAAAATCAAAATTCCCTTTAAACTTTCGTCCAAATGTTTCATACATACCTATCCTTTGAAAAATATAAATTAAACACTTGAACTTTTACAATATTCATTAATTCGCCCCAGAAGTTAACTCCTATCAAATTAACGACGGAAGACACCTATGTGTTAGATTTTCTGGCCTAGCTCCTTCCACGTCAACATTTTTAAAGAAAAAAATGGTCTCCTTTCGCACGTGTGGGGACTGGATATATACAAAGTCAATGAAAATAAAATAGAAAAAATAGATTAGGGCTTACAATTAGATTTTTTATCTCTATAATCACCAACAAATTAATGAAACTAGGGTTTGAATGCTACAAATTACTTGAATTTCACACCGAATTAGTTAGTAAATCTATAATGTGGAATGCCCAATTTTTCCTCTAAACTATTGATGTCAAGGGATGAATTGAGAAATGTTTAAAAAATAGAAGTTTAATTGATGTTTTTCAAATAAATAATTTTTTTAGTAAAGAGTAATCAAAAAAATGTAAAATATTAATGAAACAGTTAATACGTTCATCTGTAAAAAAAAATCAAAAAACAATGTAACTAAAAAATCTAAAAAGAAAAAATTAAGCCAAACACAAAGAGAGAGAGAGGGAGAGAGAGAG
>BRYF01000023.1:8924637-8929637 GCA_030159135.1 Actinidia polygama | reverse complement strand
CTGAATAGATTCCCCACAAAAGATTAACACATCAAATGAGAATGAAGACCCGAAAGCATCTGAGTGGGTCGTTCCTTGTACTTTGGCGTCCCATGATCTTGTAAAGCCATTACGGTAAATCTTCTTGTGACATAGCAGGTTGATTTTGTATAGGTTGAATATCTTTCACTTTTTACGAACATACAAAAAAACACACACACACACAGTGCTTTCACAACACGTTTCATCGCATCAAAGCTCATCTAAAACGGCGTCGTTTTGATGCACAATAGGATGTTGTATATTGATATGCACATATGCAAGCATTTCAAGGTCTTGAACCAAGGTGTTTATATTATTAACCCTGAAATCTACTGCCATGTGCAATGCTATTACGCTACTGCACATGTAATGTCCGGAAGCCAATGTAGTGTTAGATGAGCCTCCAATGAATAGTTGCTCTCGCTAAAAAGGCCATTCAAACTCATCCAATGATCGGAATACATATTCAATCCATATTTATATAGAGTCACGATCAATTCAATCAGTCTCTTCACGAAATAGTGTAAGATATTGCACATCTGTTAGTTTTCCTAGATCTCGCTGTTAGTGAAACTGATAATGCTATACAAATGTACTCCCACAAAGTTGTTTCACCCCAAATCTCTCACAATTTCAAGACTGTTAATACTATTATTTTCGTCCATTTCACGACACTCTTTAAGATGTAGTTTTGTCCCAGAGGTACGGCTGTTTGTCCGCCTACCACTTTTATTGGGATTGGATTGGCCTTTGAAATATGATCTTCACGATGCATATTTCCCTAGCTTTGTAGTGTTAATTTTAGCTATATTCCATGCACTTTGTCACTAGATAATGAAAGGGGATGACGATTTGACGCCATTGTGAAGTAGTGGGGCACCGCAAGTGTTTGCCTCTGGGTAAAGTTTCCAAGTCCAATTCATAGGCTGATGAACGCACCAAGATACTCGAGTGTAATTCATTAAAAGCTTGTTTGGAATTAATTTGTTATTTAAATTATATTTTTTAAGTTTGTTAAGTTTTTAAATCAAGTTCGAACAATTTAATACTCAGCTCGATAAGTTAATAATGTATAAAATATTTAAGCTACTCGAGCTTGACTTGTGATCGGCTTGATTAAAGCTCGTTTGAGCTTGGTTTGCTTGGTAAATAAGTCGAGTTCAAACTTATTTTTAAAGCTCAATAAATTTTTAAATTAAACTTGAATAGTCTATTGTTCACCGTGTTTGACTCGTTTATTACCCCAAGTCATATACTTGAAGTTCCTCAATCACATGACTTATTAATACTGCATAAATATAAAAATTTCAGATAGAATAATTGGTCTGCTATAATTTTTTTAATTATATTTTAAACAAAATTCTTGATTAGAATGATAGGTCGATGTTATTTTTGAACGTTTTTCGTCATGGTAACAAAATCAATAGTTGTCAAATAATCATATTTTGTTTTTTTTAAACTTTTATGTATTACATTGCTCTTTATAAAATCTGTTATGCTACGTTAATGCACGATTTTATGAATATTTATATAATTTTTAAATATTTCAATACATTTTTTTATATATATTTATATATTTTTAACGCATGTTAATACATTTTCTGCTCATTAATCACTGTTGATTGAGTTGTGGTTAATATTTTTCTTTTACAAAAATGACCAAGTTTTTTTGACACCGGTGTAGTCAAACCATTTTGAGTCTATTTTGATAATCTAAACCGTTCACATTGTAAATCTCATTTAGAATTTAATACTGTAAAAATTATTAATCACGATACCAATTTATATAAAGATAAATGGTATAATAATCTTGTGAGTTATATTCATTTATTAAGTTATAAAAAAGTACTGAATGGATACTGAATTGAATTCGATTAACGTGATTTTTTTTATTGATTTTTATTACGGAGGTTTTAATGTTTGCGGGTTGAATCATAAAAATGAGTAAAAATTACTTGAGTTATATCGATCCATTAATCTTTAAAAAATGACTAATACATCATTTTTGATAGTTTGTTATTTAGTTGCATGACGGCCTTGTATCATGTATGGGGGTATATGGGTCATGTCGGTTCTAAAATTTAAAGAATCGATCGGTTTTGGTCCAAGAGATCGATTTTGGTCTCAGATACTCATGGACCGAAACCTATCAAAAAAATTATTGGTCTAGTCGATTTTGATCCACTTCGGTTCGGTCGATCTGAGTCTGGCATAGTTTTGATTTTATATCCTAAAAATTAAATAATTAAATTAGGATCTCAACGGACAGTCGAGATCAATCATGTTTTATATATTACTACTAATATATATGAATCAATATCGTTTCGGTCGTTATTTTTTTCTTTCTTCAAATCGGATCAAAATCAAAAATCGAAATCTGTTGAAGTCGTAGACAAACCGACCGAAACCAGTCGGTTCGGTTTCGTCGTTCCGTTGGGATCTTGAATTTTTTTTCCACTACGGGGGACGGTAGCGTCATCAACAAATCCTCCCATGCGGCTCAAGGATTTATATTTGTCCTCACCTCACACAAACACAAGCCAGTGGCGGACACTCCCAGTCCCCGTCTCGTCCAGAGGCTAACATAGTACCAACACGTGTCGCCTTACCATGGACCCTAGTCTATGGCCAAATTTGGCTTAGCATATTTTTTTTTTGAGATTTTTTATTATTTGAATTTTTGAATTTTTTGATCTTCAATGAATCTTTTCAAAAATTTGATCTGAAAAGAGTCAAAAAATATAATTTTTATTTAATTTGAGGAAAAATTCATTAAAAAAATTATTTTTACTTAATAAATTAACTAAATTATTTATTTAACACAACAAATTAACTGCTTCTCCCTTACTCTCCTCCTAAGCTTCAGTAACGGGCGACTTTCTTTCTCTCAAATCAGGAATACCGAAAAAGTCAAAAAATATTAAAATAATTTTTAAAAAAAAAATAGTTTTCTTATGATATTTTATGCTCGTTCATAAACAGAAAATAAAAATTGTGATAAATATTCTGTTCATAGCTTTGACTACCAAAACAAAATATGCAACAGATAAGTTGGTACAAACCCCTCAAATTGGAATAGGTTGTCTAGATTCATGGGATGAGTCTATGGGATGATGGTACGACAGGTCCTCCTCTTCCACCCTCGTCCTTTCATTGATAATCATCTAATAATGAATACTCTGTCATTCATGTACATGGAGATAAACTCGAATGATACGGCGACAGTCATGTGGAGTATCCATTACTTGAAGGAAAATGATATGGGTATCTCAATATTGCACTTTAAATACATATCTGGGTAAGATGAAACATTTAGATTGACTGACATGACTGGATGAACCCTCCACCCAGCCAATTCAAATGTTCCACCTCACCCAGGTGTGCATTTGGGATGCAATATTGAAGTACCCATAGCACTACTTTTACTTAAAACACTTCACTTGCGGTGAAAAGTGGGGTGGGTGCCTTGGAGGGTAGCCCCGAATTACCAAAATTGAGAATGGCTTGTTTGGGTGTATGTAAAAACTTTTAAATTATTAAAAATTAATTTTTTTAAATAAATTTATGAACATCAAAATAATATCTTTTCAGAATCAGCTTTTAAACATATTTACAATTTTTTTTTTAAATAAAAATTGTGTCAAACACGTATGTGTCAGAAAATTCTGCTCTTTTTCATTAAACAACTCACTCAGGTTTTGCCTCATTAAGCAGTGTGTAATGAGGTTTTACAAAATAAAAATCTTACCAAGTAATTAGGCCAACAAGTCTCGTCTTCCATCTGGCTGGAATCATGACGCACCAAAGAAACAAATTTTCTACAGTTGGTCCGTCAATAACAGTGAGACACACCTATCAGTTTGCTTCCTGGTGGGTGCCGGCGTACCAAGAAATTATTGGGTAGTTACACAATAATGTGGGTTTGGTTTTACTAGAGTTATAAATGTTGAGTCGTTAAAATCAGGGCCGACATTTGAATTGCCCTAATTCGATTTCAATTTTTTTGGGATTAATGGTTACGGGGTTACTTACCCATGCCTTACCCATGCCGGCTCTGGTTTGAGTTGGTGAATTGGACTAATATATAAATGACATGTGTTAAATTTTGTTAATGTTCATATTTATGATTTTTACTATTTCAAAATACGATTTCTCTCCATTTTTCTCTCTCTTCACACGCGCCTCTCTCTCTCTCTCATAAGTATTCTTTCTCCAAAAGATTTGTTAATTACTTATAAAATTTTTTTATTAATTTCGTATTTATTAATGTTATTGAACAACAATTTATTCTTTAAATTTACATGTTTAGACTTAAACGTAAACTTGAAACTCACATCACCCAATTTTCGACAAAATAATAATTTTTTAAAATTAATTTCGTTCTTAATGAATTTTTCATCTTTTAGTTAATTATTTTTTATTTTTTCGATTCCCTTAATTAGTGGAATTTGAAAACAAAAAAAAAGGAATTAAAATCCCAATTAGTTCAAAATTAATCCATTTATTGAATTGGTAATTTTTGAATAAAAAATACCAAAAATTAAAAAAAAATCATGAAATACAAACATAATTAAAGATTTATTTTATTCCAAAGAGGGATAATGCATAGGCATATTTGGCAGGAAAAATAGCAAAAACAAATATAATGAAAGAAAGAATAAATTCAAAGTGAGAGAGACTTGTTTTGACTGGAAATTAGAAAGAGAGAAAGAAAAAAAAAGGGTGAAGATAAAGCTTATTTTGAAATGGTAAGAATCATTAATGATATAGATATGTGAACCTTTAATGAAATCCAACACATGTCATTTATGTATTGATCCAACTTAACAAATCTAGCAACTCTAGCTTTTATAATTCTAGCAAAACCAAACCCCTTTGATTTATAATTACAATTTAGGAAAGTGTGGAATGATACGTAACTCCAAGGAAATTTATAAAGTAAAATATCATTTTTTAGTACCATAAATATCTTTAATTTT
>BRYF01000023.1:8912137-8919637 GCA_030159135.1 Actinidia polygama | reverse complement strand
TGATAAAAATCTTAATTTGATATGAAATACACCGATAAGTTTTCATCAATTTCTTCCCCCCAAAACTTGGTTTAACATTTTCTGATAGTACATGCTGATTTCAGAACTGATTTGATCAATTTCTTCCACTTAATTTTCTTATTGGCATCTTCTTCGGTCACACTGTGCTTGGCTTTCTTAATTTGGCATTTGGTTTCCTCTTCCTCTGCTCTTTCGACCTGAATCCCTTCCCCATTGTCTAACTCGCCCGGCATATCACCTCCAGCCATGTCCTTGGTGCCATTTTTAGATGCCTCAAGTTTTCGTTTTTTACTTGATAGTGAATTCCTGTTTCCTACTGCAGACCCGTTATGCAGAGGAGTAACTATAGAGGGATTTTCGTCCTTCGGTTAGTGTATGCCTATATTACCAGTCAATTCATCCTTTTGATTGCTTTGTGGTGGGGCCTTGACATTTGGAGGGGATTCTGCCTGTTCAGGATGTTTATTAGTAGCATGGAAAGCCCGGGCTTTTGCTCAGTGCTTCTTTCCCTCAGCATGGAGAAGCAAGGTTTGCTTACTAGTAGCGTTCGTGTTACAGAGACTGCAGATGAACAGATATACCAAGAAACTAATTTGGAACCCAGTCATGAAAACGGAAAAATAAAACCAAAACTTTAACCCCGAACCAAATTATTGATCACATCATTAAGAGCATGACTCATTCCTTGGCATAGTAATAGAAGCTTGCTTGGACCATCACAGTTTCAAGTTTGAAAGAACCGCTTTGTACAAATTATGCACGGACCTAGAGGTTTTGTTTATACATGAAACCTGTTGGAGAATGGGTTTTCAAACCCAAAATGGAAACATCTGGAAAATTCTGGGTGGTCATTTTCAAACCCAAAGTGGGAAGTGGTCATTACTTTAAGGGGGCAGTATATTATTTGCCCATAATTTAATACTCGTTAAAAATTAGACAAATTCAATTCAATTTAAAAACACTAAGGATAAAACTAATAACTTGACCAGCAACACAAAGCACATGCGTTGTGTGGCTAATAGTATTTACGGTGGAGAACATTCTTGAGACCAAACTATCACCACCGACACTACTATTGAGAAATTTCACACTGCAATTCACAGTTGTGTGGAGTGCTTTGTGGGGAATAAGTATGAATAAGGATACCAAACCTGTTTATAAAAAAATCTCCTGCTGTCGAGTAAATTTCCTAAATTGCATTTAAACCGTTACCCGTAAATGATTGGGCTCGTTGCGTTGTATTTGTGGCAGACGAGACTTATATACGGAGAGCTTTCCTAAATATTTGGACCGCCGTCTTCCGCTGATATGTGAACGCTTACGCTGTTTCGTTTGCTTGTTTGTTTGAGCAAAGTGGAAAGCCAAACATAAAGCTGAGCTAGTCTTTTTGAATTTTTTGAACTTTCCTTTTCCGAAGCGGAGCGCTTCTGGCAAGCGTAACTTATGCCAAAGCTGTAACGTGGGCCCCTTATATGAGTATGGCACCCTCCGCATTCAAATTTGGGTTGGGTTGGGTTGGGTTGTGCCATAGGCTACACAGCTGCCACACAAGGAGACTTGGGAGTGTTTGGTTCACCTCGTCTAAACACACCGTACCCACTACCCAACTCCAAACCATGTGCTAGCCCATCCGATGTTTATTGGCACTTACAAAACTAAGTTATTTAGATTATTTTTCGGAAAACATGTTAGGTAGAAGAAATTTTAAACATTCACTTATTTTTAGTTTCACCAAACATATTTGTAATTTATTTTAAGGTTTTCAAATTTATAATTTAAAAAACAAACTTATAATTCATGATACCTCCAGATCCAACGTCCAAATGTTGTGTTTGGATTAAGAATTTAGTAAGAAAAGAGACACGAATGATCTAACGGTTGGTTTTGAACAGTTGAATCTTATAATTTTTTCTTTTCTCCTACTAAATTTTTGATCCAAATACAAAATGTATTATACACACTAAGTTCTTTGAAAAAAGAAAAAACTACTTGTGTTGTACGGAGTAGTTAAAAAATTTTAAACAATGTTGACTTTGCTTAAAAACAAACAAACACCCAACTAATAAACTTAGGCCCCCGAAAAAACTATATTTTTTCACTTTTAGATTAAAGAGGAAAGTGGAACAAGAAAATCACTTAAAAAATGATATAAACACTCAGAAACTCACTTCAAAATAAACTCATCCCATACACACTTAAAAAAACTTGGAATTTTTTAACCCAAGCAGGATCTTAGCCTAAACAGACATAAAAAACTGGGTTATTTTAGCTGAAAACCAACAAAAATAAAGCCCAAATGGGGGGCCTTACAAAAGAATCCACAAATTTCATGAAAACAACAACAACTTGGTTTAAGACTTAAATTGAGAAAGGGCTGTTACTTTTTTCTGGGTTTTAGAGAAAATATCATAAAAAAACTAATTTTTTTTTTACCAAATGTCTTATAAACACTTAAATTTTGAAAAACTTTAATTAAGCATTTAAACTTTCAAATTTATCATCAATTAGACCCGTGAACTCAAATTTCGTCATAAACAACTGGACATAATAGTCTATGTTATCGCTTAGCTGGTCATTCGTGACGCTGACTTGAAAACTCTAATGCTTAGGAGATAGATTGATTAGGAAAGTTAGAGTTGTTTTACACTTTCATCATCGTCGAATGAATGGTTGTAACCAGATTGTGGATTCAATCAAAGATGGTATGGTATTTAAGAGGGCGGGATCGTGAGCTCTCAAAGCATTAGGATTTTCAAGTTAAGACTACGTATAGCCAGTTAAGTACCAACATGTACTGTTTCGTCTAATTGTTTATGATAAAATTTGAGTTCATGAGTCTAACCGATGTCGGACTTCAAAGTTTAGGTGTTTAATTGTAACTTTCTAAAATTTAAATTTGTTCCAAATTTAGGATTTTTCTTGACATTTTTCCTGAGTTTTATTATCGAAATATTTTAGTCGAACAAGTACAACATGAAGGTGGTGGTCACATATATAAAATAATGGTATCATTAGCAGCCTCAAAGACAAGGTTTATTAGACCATTAGAATCCGCTTCCCAGTTTGTGAATAAAGAAATTATTCACATAACAAGTAATTAAAAATCAGATGCACAACAAAGTCTTTTCACCCCTCTTCTTAGGGATTTCCCTTTAGAATATAGAAAATGAGAAAGCAACTTTTCAACCAAACCCCCAACAAATAGGTGGTAGGGTCCCTTGCTTCCATCCTATTTTTATTCAGCGTGACGAAAATGACCTTTGTATTAAAATAATAATTTTTAGATTTTTCGTATTCATAATGTTAAAGAGAAATTAAAAGAGTATTAAATTTTAATCAAATAGTAAAAAAAAAGCAAGACAAAAATCTAAAACCAAAATATCTAAGGCCCCGTTTAAATAAATTCCACCTCTAGTTGGATTCTTTTTAGTTTTTGTATTTTTTTCATATTTGGTCAAATTTTTTATTTCTTTTGTTGATTAATTGGAAAATTAATGTTTTTTAACAAAAGAAAAACCAATAATCCTATATTGTTTTGAAAAATCTGTTTGGATTTTGATTTTATTGTATTTGTTTTACTTTTTCAATTTCCCTAAAGTGAAAAACTAAAAAATATAAAAAAAAAGGAAAAACACTAAAAAAAACTAATTTAACTAAATGTGCAATTTATTTAAAAATATAATTTATCCTAACAACGCCTAATAACTTATACAATTACCGAAAGTACTCCCTCCATCCCACGTTGTTGGTCTTATTTGGGAGTTTCAAAATTTTAAAAGCACGTATAATTATTACATTGAAATTTAAATTGAGAGATATTGGTTTTAATATTATCCTCTTTATTTTTCACTTTTAAATATATATCTGACTATTTATTAAAGATAAATTTTATATTTTAACTTTTTGAAATAAACAGTCTTTAGACAAAAAAAATATAAGATGGAAGATCATAGACGAGGGGTACATTCGGAAATGACAACGTCGCCCATTTGATTCTTCCCGCGTACAGCCGGTGTCCCCTTCAAAATTGCACCGCCCATAGCTTGCTTTTTCCACACGCGGGGTCCCACCCAACCTACGCTTAACGCTCCTCTCTCTCTCTCTCTCTCTCACAGACGAGACCGCGTATCAATTCCCACACCACAATGATATATAAACCCACTGTCTTCTCTCGACCGCGTATCATTTCCCACACCACAACGATACATAAACCCACTGTTTTCTCTCCTCCCCTCCTCTCCTATCACACAACTCAACTCCCACCCACCCACACTCCAAAAAACAGAAATCCAATATCTCAAAATCGACCATGCAGAAGAAGAAATCAGGTGTTACTCACAGAGCGTGGAAACTCCTTCGCATATCCCTGCTATGGGCAAGAAAAGGAGGCGTTTTCAAAAGAAGGCTCGTGATCGACCTCCGACTCTTCCCCAAATTCCTCAAAAACCTCGGGAACTCGAAACAGCACGGAGCAATCCGTTACGGTGAGCGCGAGCTTTCCTTCGACGAAACACCAATTATCAACGTCAAGATGCACCGCCCCTCGTCATTGCGGTTCCGGATCCCCTGCATGAACCGACCGCAAGTCGATTTCGATTACAATTTCGATTTAGACGACGATGTGGCGAGTTATTGTGATTATGGAGCGAGGAAGAGTTTTTTGAGGAGCGGGGATGATGAGTGTGAGATTTGTGAAGAGGAAATGGATCCTAGTGAGGGTGATGAAGGGATCGATCTCAAGGCAGAGCAGTTCATTGCGAAATTCTATGAGCAGATGAAACTGCAGAGACAGGTTTCGTATTTGCAATATAGTGAGATGCTTCATAGAGGCACCAATTGATCCGAAAGGGTTTGGAAGAAACAGAATCGTTCCTTGTTCTTTGGCTTTTTGATTTTGGATAGAACTCCATCATTTTTTGGTATCCGTTATGTATGTGTTTTGTAAAAGACGCATCTGTAAATACCGGAGACTTCCATGGAGGATTCACATTTCTTGAATAAGCATCAATTCTTCTGATGACTCTATAAAATCGTTTTATTTGGAATGGTGAAATGGTTGTGTTCAAAGTTTGTGATTGTGGAGGAAAGAAATTATAACTTGTTGCAGAGGTTGACTGTTTGTTATAACTGATCTCGTGTTAAAAATTTAAAATTCATTACTCAAAAGCATAAGACTCCAGTTGAATTATTTTATTTTTTTTCCTTAGTTTTCTAGGTTTTTTGAATTTAGTGAATTTTTTTTTCCGTTTAATCAAAATTTAGTATTTTTTGATTTCTCTTAATGAAATTTGTATCTAACTTGCCAAAAAAAAATCATTAGAGACGAAGAAATGGTTTTTTAGAATAAAAATATTTTTTTTCGTCTTTAGTAGTTTTTTTTTTTTGAATAAGACAAAAAAAATAATTTTGAACTGCTCTCATTAAGAGAAACCGAAAAAATATAAAATTTTGGTCGAAAGACGAAATAAAAGTTCTCTAAACACAAAAAACTCAAAAACTAAGAAATCAAAACAACCAATATACCAAATCGGGCTTAAATTGAAAAACATTAAATTATAACTTCTAAAAAACAGGTTTTATAAAAAGACTTAAAATAAAAATTGTTTTTTTCACATGACCAAAATATGTATTTGTTCAAGTTGTACTGTAAACAAACATTCTGGTACAACTTTTAAGATAGAAAAAATTAAAAACTACTACTAAAAATAATTTTAAAGATAGATTTAAATTCAAAGAATTCCAGAGTGATAACATGCCACTTTCCAATAACACCTACCCTATAACGGATCATTGCACGTGACAATAACCCCATTACCTCCTTAAAAATACAAAGTTTAAATTTGTATTGTTTTTCCTAAATTATTATTTTTATTTGGGCTGGGATTGTTCAAATCTTATCCGATTAGGAATGCTATTTCTAAAAAGGCTAGGAAGGATTCCTAGAGTAGCACAGGGGTCCAACTTGGAAACTGGTCATCCGTGGGCTGATATTGCAGGGACAGAACCTTGGCCCATAAAATTAAATTCACACGACTGAAAGTAAAGAAGAGCCCGAATCTTTAGAATGATGTAAATTAGGAAAGTTATGGACTGTGGAGTTAGGCCACTTGGTAGTCACGAATTAGGCTTTTGTTCATGAGGAATGAGTATGCTATAAGGTGTACATAACGAATTGGCATGATTGTACTAAAAAAGTCGTAGATTCTGTATCGTACTTGTGTATTGCATGCACTTTTCATGATAAATATGAAGTTATTTTAAGGGGAAAAATCAAAATTGCCGCTAAACTTTTACCCAAATATCTAATTCATCAATATTTTTTGAAAAAATCAATTAAATTTATGATATTTTAAAATATTTATCAATTCGCTCTCTCATGTTAACTCTCATCAAATTGATGGCGAAAATCACATACGTGACAAGTTTTTTAGCCTAACCAGCTTATCCACATCAACGACTTGGAGGCAAAAAATTATCCAATTTCGTATGTGTGGGTTGAATATATACAAAGTCTATAAAAAAAAAAAGAAAAAAAAAAGAATTAGAGCTTCCAATTAGGGGTTCTCTCTCTAATCACCATTAGGATTTGAATGCTACAAATTATTAGGGGTTCGCACTAAATCAATTAGAAAATCTACATTGTTTTGGCGATAGGAAATGTGGATGCTCCACCTTAGAGATGGCAACGGGGCGGGTTCGGCTTCGGCTTCGGCCTCTCCCACCCCCGCCCAATTTAATAATTTTTTTAATTATATATATATATATATATTTATATAATTATTGATATATTTATATATATATATATATATGTAGTGAGGATATTACAGTATATTTTTAAAAACATTGAGGTAATTTTGACTTTTTACACACAATCGGGGCGGGTTCAGGGTGGAGGGGGTTAAACCCGCCCCCGTCCCAATTATTAATCGGGTTTTGATTTTTTCTCCACCCCGCCCCATTTACCCCGATTATGTGATTTCTACAAGCCATTATTATAATGTGATTAAGAACTAATGTCATGTAACACTGAATGGTTTATTATGTTAAACTAATCATTCTCCATCGGTCTCGTCCTTCCCTTATTCCTTATGAACAATTTTTTCTCCAAGACATTGACGTGAACGGGATGGGCTAAAAAATCGTCATGCAGGTGACTTTCATCATTAATTTAACGGAGTTAATGTCGGAGACTAATTGATGAATATTTTAAAATGTTATAAATTTAATTAATATTTTTCAAATTGACATATACGTATGAGATATTTGGCTGAAGGTTGAGGACAAATTTTAATTTTCTCTCTTAATTTAATTATATTAACAAATTTCTTTAAAGTACTCGTAAGAGTTTTTAATTTTTTATATTTTTAGTAAACTTTTTAATTAATTCGATATAAATTTTTGCATATTCGAAATATTCTCGTCAAAAAAAATTAGATAAATATAAATTTTAACTAAATAATAAAAATATTCATTAAAAAT
>BRYF01000023.1:8897137-8907137 GCA_030159135.1 Actinidia polygama | reverse complement strand
CATCTCAGTCTGCAGCTCTTCCCACACCTCAGTAACCCTACAAATGCCCAAACAAACAAAATGAGGCTAACTAACATCAACATTTAAACTCTAGGTGAATTCCTTTTTTTTATTATTATTATATATAGAAATATTGGAGTAAAATTGAAAGAATAATGCTCTATTTTAAGTTGTTTGTCCATCTTTCTATTTCAGGGTAACCCAAAATATTTATCAGCTTTAGAAAGTCAAAGCACGATTTTTTAAAAAAATCTTAAACTACCCCTCACGATTCATGCCACGTCATGTGACAACGCAAAGTAGCCACAACTCACAAGTGACAACATTGTTGATCTCAAAACAGGAACATAGCAATATTTTGAAAATCCGGCTGTTGAAAAAATTAGAAAAGTAATTTGACAGACAAGTTATTGGTTCAACTGTAAGGTCAAATCTAAATTGAACTGTGATATCGTAATTATGTCATTAATAAAATTAAAAATATAACTATATAATAATTTTATATATCAACTATCCTAATATTAAAAATTTAAAAAGTCATACAAGAAAAGTTGTAATTGAAAAATCATATAAAATAAAGGTATAAAAATTAAAAAGAAATTTAAAAAAATCATACTACATATTATAATGTAGAGTTTAAGTCATAAAAGGTGTAAAACTAGTTAACATTGGGTGTCACGGGTTAAGTTTGAGGTGTTCAATTCTTTCTCAATAAATCTTTTTTATTTATAAAAGCTTCTTTTGGTAAAGTTTAAAAGCTAAATTTTTTTTAAGCTCATTACCAAAAAAAAAAACTAAGTTTTTTTAATTTTTTTACTTTTCTGACTTTATTTTGAATAAAAATAAGCAAATAAGCAAAAATAAAAAAGTAAAAAGAGTCAACTCTAACTTTTTTTTTTATACGTATTTTAAATAAAAAAAATCAGTTCAAAAATTCAAATAAACTGATTCCAAACTGAGCCAAAGTAAGAGGGAACCACTCCGTCCATTCTGGATTTCAAAACATTGGTACATAGACAAAAATGCGGACACATTAGTTTTCTTCCTCCACAATCCACATACTTTTCATTTCAAGTGTAAATTCACTAAAAATGGTAACTTCACAAAGCGTTACCTGCATTCTTGGGTAATGACCTCCAACCACCTTCCCCATTCTCCAGAATATAGTTGGTCAGCCTCTCATCTTCCTCCGCCGTCCATCTCCCCCTCTTTAACCCAACTTTCTCACAGCAAGGCACCCTCCCCATACAGGAGAGAGAGAGAGAGAGAGAGAGAGAGAGAGAGAGGAGTCACTTTTGGGATCCAAGATCCAACTTGCGAATCGTAGTTTCTTGTTTGAACGTTCGAGAAGGAAATAAAATGGTAATTTATAGGCAAGGCGACAATAGGTGTGGGGCGACTGATGGCTGTATACGTGCGAGTGGTGCGGATGAGGCCACGAGTACCACATTGCAAAGACGTCGTCGTGGCTTTTCCACCGTCGAGATCCCTGGGGCTTCCATCTTCCACGTTAAACTACTTTTTCTTGAGACCTACCTAGTCTACTGTTCAAAAAATAGACTGCAATAATGATATTTTATTTAAAAAAATAATATTATAAAATATTATATTAATCAGATAAAAATCAATAATCTATTTATACCAAGGCCAGACCTGCACAAATGAAACAAGAATATTTAGATCTTTGTAAAAAAGAGATTCAAATATTATTGAATAAACAGCTAATAAGAAGAAGTACTTCTCCATGGAGTTGTACAGCTTTTTATGTTAATAAAGCAGCTGAGCAGGAACGAGGGGTTCCTAGGCTTGTTATTAATTATAAGCCACTCAATACTGTCTTAAAATGGATAAGATATCAAATTCCTAATAAAAAGGATTTGTTGGACAGATTAAGCTCTGCAATTATCTTTTCTAAATTTGATTTGAAATCAGGGTTTTGGCAGATTCAAATTAATGAATCTGATAGATATAAAACTGCTTTTGTTGTTCCCTTTGGGCACTTCGAATGAAATGTTATGCCCTTTGGATTAAAAAATGCTCCTTCAGAATTTCAGAATATCATGAATGAAATTTTTAATCCTTACTCAGATTTTTCCATTGTCTATATTGATGATGTTTTAATCTATTCAAATAGTATTGATCAACATTTTAAACATTTAAATATTTTCAAAGATGTTGTCAAAAGAAATGGTTTTGTTTTATTAGCCCCAAAATGAAGTTATTTCAAACTAAAATATTAAATAATTATTAAATTCAATTCAATTAACGTATTTTTTTATAATATTAATTATTATAATAAAGTATAACTATTTAAATTATTAAAATAAATTCAAAATATTTACTCAACATCAGTGCAATCAATTATCAAACTGCAGAGAAAGCTGGTCCTCGTTCTTGTCCCATTTTTTCGGTATGGGATTTTAACGTCTTGTGTTTGTTCCCAACCAGGACGAGATCGTCTTTTCGTAGGTCGAGTCGAAACCCATCTTTTTTGGTCTTGTTTTGTAGGTCCTGTCAAATAAATGTGACAATGAACTGACAAATACACGATAAACAAAAAAAAAAAAGAGAGAGAAATTAAATCTGTTCAATTTATGATTTGATTAAAATGGCTTCACGTTTTTAAGAGGGTAAGTTTTATTTTGAACATTTCAAATTCTATTTTTGTTTTTTATATTTTAATTTGAATATATTAAATTCTAAAATTTAAAACAGTTATAGTGTAGATTATTCGTTCACACCCGTTATAATCTCTTAACGTAAATAGTCATGTATCATGCACATGACCACATTAGAGTTTTTAAGTTAGTATAAATATAATATTTTTTATATTTTCAGTGAAATATTTTATCGTTTTATCAAAATCTTATATTTTTTTGTTTCTCTGACGAGAGGAGTCCGAGAATATATATTTTTTTATCTCATTAGAATAAAAGTTCACTAAAACTAAATTACATATTAGAGATTCATATTAAAATATCGAATTAGAGATTCTCAATGAATTACAAACAATGTTCTATGCTTAGGGCCGCCTAATGTGACAAATTTTACAATTGCTAATAGAATGGATCATGCAAATGAAACAATTATATTGAATGATTATGAATTAGTATGTATCAAAATAATTTATCTTACTGATGTGTGGATCCTACATCAAAATAATAGTGTAAAGGAATAAAATAATTTTTTTGATAATTTATGTAATGTCTTACCCCATTACCAATGTTGACTTGATGCCGTGATCAAGCGGGGATAAAAGAGAATGGGATAGGAAGGGATATTTATGTAATTTTATACATTGGAAGAAAGGAGAACAGGACTTGCGCTCGTACATTGACAGATTGGAGAACAAACCTTGTCGCAAGTGTCCCGTCTTTAATATAGTAAGCTAAGTAGTAAGAGAGATGGCTCCATGAGAAAAAAACAAGCATGCATAAATGCACGTCTTCTTTGGATTCGGATCTTCTAAAGTAGATGCTGTGTGGAGTGTTTTTGAGGTGTACAAAACGATATCGTTTTTGAGGTGTACACATCGTTTTGTACACTTCAAAAACACTTCACACAAAACGATAAATGCATGTCTTTTTTGGATTCGGATCCTCTGAAGTAAATGCCGTGTGGAGTGTTTCTGAAGTGTACAAAACGACGTCGTTTGGTACGTAGTTTTGTACACTTCAAAAATACTTCACACAAAACGACGTCGTTTTGTACACTTCAGAAACACTTCATACAACCTTTACTTCAGTGGATCCGAACTCGTCTTCTTTTCTCTCTAATCAACTCGTTGTATTTTCTCTCATTTCTCTCTCTACAAATTTACAAGGCTGGATCAACAACCATTCAATTGCTTGAGCAAAATCAGTTGGTTCACACATTGGAAGGGGGCGACTCCACCACTTTGCATTGGCCATGAGTTTGTGTCAAAAGTGTTTGAAATAAGCAATTCTTTAACACTAGTTTTGTTACACCAAGCACCCTCTACTCCTCATAAATTGTATGTTACCCTAATTAATTGCATGGAATATGAAAAATAATTTTGCAAATAAGTGACCTCGTTATATTAAATAAAAATACATAAAATGCATATATATTCATTATTGATCAACTCCCTCAATAAACATACGAGTATTTTACAGTTAATCTATGACCCGAGATCACTAGTAGTATTTGCCATTTACCGTCTTCTTTCTCTAGAAAAAAAAACTTGCTTACTCTCTTCTGTCTCTCTCTCCAACTACCCAAGAAATGGACTTCTGGCCCTTCACCACCTCACCGTATTCTCTCTCTAGAGAAGAACACAAGTAGTATTCGTTTAAAAACTTTAAAATTATATAGGTTCATTATTCTAAGATATTTTGGATATATACTTTATTTTTCAAAGTTAAAATCTTAAATCCGCTCCTGTTGTCAAATTAAACTTGTTAAGTGAAGTTGGTTAGTTGTGACATTGTTAAGGACTGAAGAGGGGAGGGGGGGGGGGGGGTTTGCAAAGTTGAGTAAATACTAATTTTTAAAAAGGTACATTTAAAAAAAAAAATCAACTTCTACTTTAAAAAACGTTGTTCTCGTACCCAAGGCAAAAAAAAGGTAATTCTTGCCTTTGGCCAAAAAAGAAAAAAGTTAATTATTTTATTTCCTTTGACATTATTTTTAGAATGAAGCATTACTGATCAAATGAGGCCAAAATTTCTTCCTCAAAATTCAACAATTTAAGATAAGTTAATGATTCAATAAATTTTTACCTTCTTTTTTGGGTAATTTACACTGATCTCCCTTGAGGTTTCTGACAATGACAGAAGCTACCCCTCATGTTTTAAAAATGACAAAAAAAAACCCTTCTAATTTGATTGTTGGTATCAATTTTCCCCATATGTTAGTGTGCCATCATCTGAAATTTTTATAATTGCTATTTTGCCCTTCATATTAGGGGTAGACATGTAAAGGGGGCTAAATGCAAACCAAATACATTTCAGGACAACATTATTTCTTATTGCACCTCAGTTAACGTCTAGCGTTTTGATTTCATCTGAGTGCAATTTCCTTACAACTTGGAATAGTTTTATATAGTATGCATATAACACACACAGCTTTTTGCGTTTTTTTTTTATTGATTTTTTTTTAGTTTGATTAAAATTTTATATTTTTTTCGTCTCCACCGTCACCCAAACCAACGCATCCTTTCACCCCACCCTCGCCGGCCATTGACCGGTCTTCATGACCTCATCGTGCTACCAAACAAAGAGATGGAGAGAGACACAGACTAGTTCGCAAATCGAAATGGTATGACTGTAACAATTCGTATAAACGCGTCCTTTTCGGTGCTCCAAGATCGAACAATCGCCTTATGTGTACGGCGTCTCCATGGTTCGCCACTCCCGCATCTAACAGGAGAGAGAGAGAGAGAGAGAGAGAGAGAGAGAGAGAGAGAGAGATTTGGGGATCAATTGGGTGGTGATAGACATCAAGGCAGTGTTCAGGAGCCGATTGGGTGCTCAATTAACATGGCCGGTGGCAATAGCGGCGTGTAGAGAGAGAGAGAGAGAGGGGAGGGGGGTTGTCGTGGATGTTCGAGAGAGGAACACGACGTGAACTGGAAGATGACTCTAAAACAGTTGAGATGGGGAAGGGGATGATTGGATGTGGCAGGTTTCCATGTTCTTGATTTGAGATGAGTGCGATTGTATTGATGGAGGGATAAATAATCAGGTGTGACCACCTTTTCTATGTTTACTTAATTGGATAATGTCTCAACATTTTGTAGGATGCTCAAAATCGCGAAACACCATCTTGCCGACGACTCTAACAAGGGGATGTCTTTGTTATTTTTGAAACCTGAGGGGTATATTATGTAATTTTAAAAAACATCAGGAGTGGTCAGTGTAATTTACCTTCTTTTTTCCTCTTTGCAAATTCGATAGCTAAAGGTACGGTTAGCATAGCAAAATGACCATTAATTCCTAAGAGATTATCTTATTTACAGCTTTCTTTAGGTTCTGAGCTGACTACGGAAGTGAATAAGAGAACGACACGTTAGCTACATGTTAATTGCACTCCGCCGAGTTTCTCTCTCCTCTGGTTGTACTTGTCTCTCCCTTCTCTCTCTTTCAACCAAACACAATCAAATCCCCACCACTAAACCATCAAGCTTGCGTGTAAGGTTCCGCAACGCATCTCAATATTCGAGAGGCAAGTCGGAGAAATGGATTTTGCATTCGTCAAGTAATAGCAACATAGAAGCACGAGCAACGAGCAACGAGCAACAAGGCATGTCTTGCACAAGCACATGACATCCGCCCCGTACTGATTGCGTAGGAAGGTCAAAACTATTAGATTCATATATGCAATTTAAAATTTATTTATTAAATTCCTGCATTTTTTTGAAATCGTATAATTAAAATACAATTTCTCATAAAGTCGTGAGTTGAAGACACGATATCGAAGGTAGTCATATTTTTACGCCACAACTTCATGAAAAAAAATTTGTTTTTAACGCAAGACTTTATGAAAAATCGTGTTTTAACTTTACAACTTTTAAAAAGTACATGAGTTTAGTAAATAAATTTTAAAATCTTTCAGTTTGATAAATCTGATAAAGAAAAATTAAATTATGTACTGGGTACTACCTATTTATTTAGGTCCCATGCATGTACGAGCAATTTCAATCAATCGTTTTATTGTTAGATGATAAATGATACAATGGATCCTATTCCATTTTCCACTCATTTTCTTGTAATTTAGAAGCATTTCGCACCAACCTAATAAATTTCAACTGAATTATAATTAAAAAGTCATATTTTTTTTATTTTAATTAATCAATTTTTTTTATAGACATCCCATCAGTCTCTATAATATAATTATATTCTATTAGCCTAATAAAATAGTAAGTAGTCAGTGAATAGTACGATGGGAGAGCTTTTTTAGAGTTCTCTCTAGCGAAATTATCTAAAATATTATTTTGACTAAATACTCTTTTTCTCTATCTCAGTTTTTATTTTTTTATAAAAAAAAAACTACATAAATTTTAAAAATAAAATTAAAATTAAAGCCTTTTTAACTGAGATAGAGAATAAATAATAGAGTATTACTGTTAGAGATGGTAAAAAAAGGATCCCTTAAATCTAAGGGACCCCTATTTAATAAAATGCAGAGAACAATAATTGTTGGAGATCATCTATTAAATTAGTTACTAAGTTACTACGAAAACTAAAAACTTGTGTACGGAAATATGACCATAACCATAAGCATGTACATACATTCGTCTGGCTTGAATAACACAACTCTTTCCGTTTGGGGAATGATTTTTTTTTTAATTATTGTTATTTCTAGGGAGTTTTTTTTATCTTTTAGTTAACTTTTTTATATATTTAATTGTCTTGATTAGAGAAATAAAAAAAATAAAAAACACTAAAATCCAAAGTAATCCAAAACAACAATAATTTTTTTGATTACTTTCAATTTTAATTTTTCAACACTCTTGTTGGTCCAAACATATGGGCCCACTAATTTAAATAAGACTTACCCTAATTTTTATTGTGGGGTCTTTGTATTTGAACCGATAAAAATGTGAGTAATCTATATTATAAATCACAACTCATTTTGAATTTTAAATCTATCTCTCACTACCTACGGTTGAAATCCATTTGAGTTAATCCAACGATTGAGATTTCATTTGAGATTATTTTGTCCCTCCCAAAACTATCAATTCCTTCTTTTCAAAATGTGGGGGGCTCACATTAATTTTGATCCATTGGACAAAAGCCTCTAAAGCTGAACATATTTTTTATCCATTGTATTATTTTTTAGTGAGACTCCCTCACAAAAAAAATAATTAAAACACACACTTTTTTTTCATTATTTTTTAAATTTTTTTATATTTAATAATTTTTTTTATTGTTTGATCAAACTTTTGACAATAAGAGTCTAAAAATATTAAAATTTTATTAATTTGGAGATAAAAATATATATTTTTTATTTTTAGTGATTCACTTTCTCTTAAATTATATAATTTTGTATATTTTTAGATATTTTCTATCAAAAATAAAATAAAATAAAATAAAATATTGATTAATCAAAAAAGTATAAAAGGTGAAAAGCAAAGTAGATAAAAATAATTACCCAAATTGAATTGAAAGTGATTTTCTTACATATATTTTTTTTTATAATTTGTTCTTCATTTCGTAGCAATGTATCTATTCTTATATGTATGCAATGTATCTTTTATCTGATGTTTATATATTATGTGTTTTTAGATTGTAAAAAACTCTATTAAGTACGCTTAAGATGTTTTTTTTTTGCGTAGTGCTGTGGGCACAGACAATTTCTAGTCCATATTATAAATCATAACTTATTTTGAATCTCAAATTTATTTCTCGCTATCTATGGTTGAAATCCATATGAATTAATACATAACCATGGGCAATGTGGTCAATACACTACCACGGGCCCATGATTGGATTGTTAATCCCACCCATCCCATGGGTTTGCTAATACCCCATTTTGGGGGATTCATGGTCCAAAAGGACTAATAGTCCCTTCCACCTTGCTGCACCAAATAGAGTATTAGGGGCTCTACTGGATTGTTAGTCCAGTCCCACCCGTATCTGTTATCAAACAGCCCCAAATGTCCTAGTAATAAAAGTGGGATTCAAGTGGAGTAGCGGAGCTTATAATGATTTTTTTAGAGAGAGACAAGATTGGATAAATTAAGGATAAAATGATCACTTGTTAGATATGTTTGCCGACATATCTAACAAATAGAATTAGGTTACTATTTGGAGTACAATTGGATTCGGTTGCATTTGGTTTTAGCCTCGATAGCAAACAAAAAAGTTTACGGATTCAAAGCCTACTATTAGAAGGTTGCTATGTAAAGAATATAGGATAAGGTTGGCGTTTATGAATTTAATTTAAGATGCTACGATTTTTTATTTTTTTAGTCAATGGTGCCGAGAATACTTTATAAATTGCTTTACATTTTACTCTATACTTATGTTTATTATAAGTAATAGAGTTTAAAGATATAAGAGAAACTTGTCGACGTGAAACAAAAACTATATTTGAATCATTTGATCCATTAATATTTTTTTAATTTATTTTTTTAAAAAAAATTGGATGTCGTACGTGTATTGGTCATTACTAACACTTACTCAACTTTCTATGAAAAATAATCTTATATATAAAATAATCACGGGTTGTTTAATTTTTTTCATAAACTCTTTTTTGAAATGGAAATATAATATGGTTTTCGAGAATTTGAATTTTTTTTTTTTGAATTTTTCTTAAAAGTAGATTCTTTTCCAAAAGAACAAAGACTTGGAAAACAAAAAACAAATTTCAAAATATGTCAAACCAATGAATTTTCTAAGAAGTGTTCACATTCCGAAAACAAAAACCAAATATTTCCCATCACTTTCAACTCTAGTTGTCTCTCGAACCAAACCCAAAACGAAACAAAAAAAAACGCGGTAGAAATTCGAGTTCAAAACATCATTGGGTGTAAGTTCTCTGCCAGTCTACCAACCCCAAAACAAACAACAACATAACAAAAAATTAGGCTTTTCTATTGTCCAAGTTTTTAAGATCCCATTTCGAGTCCATTTTAATAATTCAAACATTTCGTATTGTAGATTTCGTGGTGAAGATCAATGTTATAAAAAATCATCTTGATCGAATACAAATTGATACTCGTTCACTATCGTTGTATAACTTAATAAACGAGTGTGACACAAAAAATTATACCAATTATTTTGATATAATTAAATTGAAATTAGATCAACCATTGATCTATATCCGATCAATGCATGGGCGGAGCTATCAAGGAGTAAGTGAGGTCAATTGACCCGACTGTTTTTTTTTTTTTTTGCATTTTTAGTCTAGAAAAAAATACACTAATTTGACCTCACTAGAAAAGAAAATTACATAATTATCTCAAAATTTTATGATTTTGACCCCACTGAACCAATCTTCTGACTCTGCCCCTGGATCAATGTGATTTTTTACA
>BRYF01000023.1:8854637-8862137 GCA_030159135.1 Actinidia polygama | reverse complement strand
ATAATATGTAAGAACAAAGATTGGGGCATTTCTGTAGCATGACACACTTAGATTTTTGGAATCAACAGGGCATGAACCGATCAAAAATATCTTTACGTGGGGAAAAGAAACAAGTTTTGCAAGTACCTAAGAAATGTGTGCCGACAAAGAAGAATGTTTCTAAACTAATTTCACATAGTTGAAACCACAAGTTGTAAACATTTTTCAAATTTTAGTGGGTTCAGTTGAAACCACTCACCTCTACTTACCTCCATCGTCGCCTGTCAGGCTGGTTTGAACAAAAAATACTCATGCGAAGGGGAGAGAGAGAGAGAGAGATAGATTACCTGCATTTGCCGCCTAAAAAACATCGAGAGGGTATGTTGAAGCCTGTCATGGATCCAAATGAAGGGGAAAAAAAACTTGAATGTTAAATTATAAAATGCAAAACCAAAATTAAAACTATAATAGAAAAAAGTATGAAATAAAATTCCTTTTTCAAAAACAAAACTTAAATAAGAGGGGAAAAATATCAAATAATATGGATGTAAAATCATATTGAAAAAAACGCCCAAACAGAGGACCTCTTTCGCCGCTACAAACAGAGCTCGGTCTAAGCTGTTCCCAAACACATCGAGAGGCTTTTGTTTTGCTTCCCCTTTTCTGCTCCAAGTGCAAGTCTCTCTCAGTTACTTTTATTTTTTCTAAGAGTGAAGAAATATCAAAGAATAGGGAGGGACGTAAAATTATAAAGAAAAAAAAAATGAAAAAACTCAAAAAAGTAAAACAATAGGGATATTAAATTATATATTAAGAAAGAAAACGATAGAACCATTATGAAAAGTCCAAACCAAGGAATTTTTTTTTTGAATATTCAATAATAAAAAGCAAAATCAAAAATAAAAACTACAATAGAAAAAAGTATGAAATAAAATATCTTATTCAAAAAATATAAATAAATAAGACGTGAAAAATATCAAAGAATAGGGATGTAAAATTATAAAGAAAAAATAAGTAAATTAGAAAGAGAGAGAGAGAGAGAGAGAAACAAAATTGGACGAACAATCATAAAAAACAAAAGAAAAAATCAAACTACAAAAAGAAAAAAAACAAAAGTATGAAAATTATATATAGAGAAAAAAGGAGAAAAACTTCATTAAAGATACAAAAAATAATTAAATTAATAAATCATAAAATCAAAAATCAAAACTCAAAACAGTAGGAGGAGAAAAAGTATGGAAAAAATAAAAAGTCCACATTAAAAAAAACTAAATAAGAGAGGAATAAGGAAATAGAAAAAATTGAATGAATGGTCATGAAAAAAAAACTTAAAAATCAAACTACAAAACTTTAAAAAAAGCACGAAACACTTGAAAAAAAATTCTACATTCAAAAAAAAAGAAAAAAAAAATCAAATAATAGGGACATAAAATTATATATAGTGAAAAAAAATAAAAAAAAATTCATTAAAGATACAAAAAAAAATAAAAAATTAACAATATGAAAAAGCAAAATCGATAAAAAAAATTAAAAAAATCAAACAATAGGGATATTAAAAATGAAAAAAAATTCATTAAAGATACAAAAAAAAAATAAAAAAATTAACAATATGAAAAAGCAAAATCGATAAAAAAAAATTAAAAAAATCAAACAATAGGGATATTAATTGTATATAAAGAAAAAAAATGATAGAAGCTTTTATGAAAAGTCCAAAACGAAGGGAAAAAATCTGAATATTCAACTGTAAAAATCAAAATCAAAAATAAAACTACAATAGAAAAAAATATAAAATAAAATTAATTATTCAAAAAAATAAATAAATAAGAGGGGGAAAAATATCAAAGAATAGGGATGTAAAATTATATAAAAAATTAGTAAATTAGAAAATAAGAAAGAGAGAGAGAAAAAAAATTGGATAAAAAATCATAAAAAAATCAAACTACAAAAGAAAAAAAAATGCATGTAAAAAATATAAAATAATAGGAAAACAAAAATTAATTAGAGAGAAAAGGAGAAAAACATCATTAAAGATACAAAAAAAATAATTAAATTAATAATCATAAAAGGAAAATCAAAAATCAAAAAACTACAGGAGGAGAAAAAGTATGAAAAAAATAAAATTCCACACAGTAAAAAAAAAAAAAGAGAGTAATAAGAAAATAGAAAAAAAATTGAATGAAGAGTCATAAAAAAAACTTAAAATCAAACTACAAAACTTTAAAAAAAGCACGAAACACTTGGAAAAAAAATCCTACAATCAAAAAAATCAAATAATATGGATATAAATTATACATAGAAAAAAAACGAAAAAAATTCATTAAAGATACAAAAAATAACTAAATTAAAAATAAGAAAAACCAAAATCGATAAAAAAAAACATGAAAAAAATCACAAAAATCAAACCGTAGAGATATTAAATTGTATATAAAGAAAAAAACGATAGAAGCTTTATGAAAAATCCAAAATGAAGGGAAAAAAAAATCTGAATATTGAATTATAAAAATCAAAATCAAAATAAAACTACAATAGAAAAAAATATAATATAAAATTAATTATTAGAAAAAAAAAAAAAACAAGAGGAAAAAAACATCAAAGAATAGGGACGTAAAATTATATATAAAAAATTAGTAAATTAGAAAATAAGAAAGAGAGAGAAAGAAAAAAAATTGGATAAAAAATCATAAAAAGCAAAAATCAAACTACAAAAGAAAAAAAAAGCATGTAAAAAATAAAAAATAATAGGAAAACAAAAAATAATTAGAGAGAAGGAGAAAAACATCATTAAAGATACAAAAAAAATAATTAAATTAATAATCATAAAAGGAAAATCAATAATCAAAAAACTACAGGAGGAGAAAAAGTATGAAAAAAATAAAATTCCACACAGTAAAAAAAAATAAGAGAGTAATAAGAAAATAGAAAAAAAATTGAATGAAGAGTCATAAAAAAAACTTAAAATCAAAATACAAAACTTTAAAAAAAGCACGAAACACTTGAAAAAAAAAACTACAATCAAAAAAATCAAATAATATGGATATAAATTATACATAGAAAAAAAACGAAAAAATTTCATTAAAGATACAAAAAATAACTAAATTAAAAATAAGAAAAACCAAAATCGATAAAAAAAAACGTGAAAAAAAATCAAAAAAATCAAACCGTAGAGATATTAAATTGTATATAAAGAAAAAAACGATAGAAGCTTTATGAAAAATCCAAAATGAAGGGAAAAAAGCAGAATATTGAATTATAAAAATCAAAATCAAAATAAAACTACAATAGAAAAAAATATAATATAAAATTAATTATTAGAAAAAAAAAAAACAAGAGGAAAAAAAACATCAAAGAATAGGGACGTAAAATTATATATAAAAAATTAGTAAATTAGAAAATAAGAAAGAGAGAGAAAGAAAGAAAATTGGATAAAAAATCATAAAAAGCAAAAATCAAACTACAAAAGAAAAAAAAAAAGCATGTAAAAAATAAAAAATAATAGGAAAACAAAAAATAATTAGAGAGAAAAGGAGAAAAACATCATTAAAGATACAAAAAAAATAATTAAATTAATAATCATAAAAGGAAAATCAATAATCAAAAAACTACAGGAGGAGAAAAAGTATGAAAAAAATAAAATTCCACACAGTAAAAAAAAATAAGAGAGTAATAAGGAAATAGAAAAAAAATTGAATGAAGAGTCATAAAAAAAACTTAAAATCAAACTACAAAACTTTAAAAAAAGCACGAAACACTTGAAAAAAAAAAACTACAATCAAAAAAATCAAATAATATGGATATAAATTATACATAGAAAAAAAACGAAAAAATTTCATTAAAGATACAAAAAATAACTAAATTAAAAATAAGAAAAACCAAAATCGATAAAAAAAAACATGAAAAAAATCAAAAAAATCAAACCGTAGAGATATTAAATTGTATATAAAGAAAAAAACGATAGAAGCTTTATGGAAAAATCCAAAACGAAGGGAAAAAATCAGAATATTGAATTATAAAAATCAAAATCAAAATAAAACTACAATAGAAAAAAATATAATATAAAATTAATTATTAGAAAAAAAAATAAACAAGAGGAAAAAAAATATCAAAGAATAGGGACGTAAAATTATATATAAAAAATTAGTAAATTAGAAAATAAGAAAGAGAGAGAAAGAAAAAAAATTGGATAAAAAATCATAAAAAGCAAAATTCAAACTACAAAAGAAAAAAAAGTATGTAAAAAATAAAAAAAATAAAAAAACAAAAATTAATTAGAGAGAAAAGGAGAAAAACATCATTAATACTAAAAAAATAATTAAATAATCATAAAAGTAAAATCAAAAAACTATATAGGAGGAGAAAAAGTATGAAAAAAATAAAATTCCACGGTAAAAAAAAACAAATAAGAGTGTAATATGAAAATAGAAAAAAAATTGAATGAATCAAAAAAAAAGCACGAAACACTTGAAAAAAAAAATCTACAATAAAAAAAATCAAATAATATGGATATAAATTATACATAGAAAAAAAACAAATTATTTCATTAAAGATACAAAAAAAAAACTAAATTAAAAATAAGAAAAACCAAAATCGATAAAAAAAAACATAAAAAAAAAAAAAAAATCAAACCGTAGAGATATTAAATTGTATATAAAGAAAAAAACGATAGAAGCTGTTATGAAAAGTCCAAAACGAAGGGAAAAAATCTGAATATTCCAATTATAAAAATCAAAATCAAAATAAAACTACAATAGAAAAAAATATATATAAAATTAATTATTAAAAAAAAAATAAACACGAGGGGAAAAAATATCAAAGAATAGGGACGTAAAATTATATATAAAAAATTAGTAAATTAGAAAATAAGAAAGAGAGAGAAAGAAAAAAAATTGGATAAAAAATCATAAAAAGCAAAAATCAAACTACAAAAGAAAAAAAAGCATGTAAAAAATAAAAAAAATACAAAAATAAAATTAATTAGAGAGAAAGGGAGAAAAACATCATTAATACAAAAAAAATAATTAAATAATCATAAAAGTAATATCAAAAAACTATAGGAGGAGAAAAAGTATGAAAAAAATGAAATTCCACGGTAAAAAAAAACAAATAAGAGTGTAATAAGAAAATAGAAAAAAAACTGAATGAATCAAAAAAAAAAGCACGAAACACTTGAAAAAAAAATCTACAATAAAAAAAATCAAATAATATGGATATAAATTATCATTGAAAAAAAACGAAAAAATTTCATTAAAAGATACAAAAAAAAATTAAATTAAAAATAAGAAAAACCAAAATCGATAAAAAAAAACATGAAAAAAATCAAACCGTAGAGATATTAAATTGTATATAAAGAAAAAAACGATAGAAGCTTTATGAAAAGTCCAAAACGAAGGGAAAAAATATCTGAATTTCAATTATAAAAAAAAAAATCAAAATCAAAATCAAAATCAAAATCAAAATAAAACTTTAATAGAAAAAAGTAATATAAAATTAATTATTCAAAAAATAAATAAACAAGATGGGAAAAAATATAAAAGAATAGGGACGTAAAAAATTATATATAAAAAATTAGTAAATTAGAAAATAAGAAAGAGAGAGAGAAAGAAAAAAAAATGGATAAAAATCATAAAAAGCAAAAATCAAACTACAAAAGAAAAAAAAGCATGTAAAAAATAAAAAAAAAATACAAAAATAAAATTAATTAGAGAGAAAAGGAGAAAAACATCATTAAAGATACAAAAAAAATAAAATAAAATAATCATAAAAGTAAAATCAAAAATCAAAAAACTATATAGGAGGAGAAAAAGTATGAAAAAAATAAAATTCCACAGTAAAAAAAACAAATAACAGTGTAATAAGAAAATAGAAAAAAAACTGAATGAATAAAAAAAAAAAGCACGAAACACTTGGAAAAAAAAATCTACAATAAAAAAATCAAATAATATGGATATATATACATAGAAAAAAAACGAAAAAATTTCATTAAAGATACAAAAAAAAACTAAATTAAAAATAAGAAAAACCAAAATCGATAAAAAAAAACATGAAAAAAATCAAAAAAATCAAACCGTAGAGATATTAAATTGTATATAAAGAAAAAAACGATAGAAGCTTTATGAAAAGTCCAAAACGAAGGGAAAAAATCTGAATATTGAATTATAAAAATCAAAATCAAAATAAAACTACAATAGAAAAAAATATAAAATAAAATTAATTATTCAAAAAAATAAATAAATAAGAGCCGGGGGAATATCAAAGAATAGGGACGTAAAATTAAATAGAAAAAAATTAGTAAATAAGAAAATAAGAAAGAGAGAGAAAGAAAAAAAATTGGATAAAAAATCATAAAAAGCAAAAATCAAACTACAAAAGAAAAAGAAAAGCATGAAAAAAATATAAAATAATAGGAAAACAAAATTACATAGAGAGAAAAAAGGAGAAAAACTTCATTAAAGATACAAAAAAATAATTAAATTAATAATCATAAAATCAAAATCAAAAATTAAAACTATAGTAGGAGAGAAAGTATAAAAAAAATAAAATTCCACATTAAAAAAAACTAAATAAGAGATAAGGAAATAGAAAAAAATTGAATGAATAGTCATAAAAAAACTTAAAATTAAACTACAAAACTTTAAAAAAAAGCACAAAACACTTGGGAAAAAAATCTACATTTAAAAAATATAAAAAAATAATAGGGATATAAAAAATAAAGAGAAAAACCCCGAAAAAGTTTCATTAAAGATACAAAAAAAATAAGAAAAACCAAAATCGAAAAAAAACATGAAAAAACCAAAAAATTCAAACAATAGGGATGTTAAATTATATATAAAGTAAAAAAACGATAGAAGCTTTATCAAAACTCCAAAACGAAGGGGAAAAAAATCTGAATATTCAATTATAAAAAGCAAAATCAAAAATAAAACTACAATAGAAAAAAATATGAAATAAAATTCCTTATTCAAAAAAAATCAAATAATAGGGGAAAAATATCAAAGAATAGGGACGTAGAATTATATAGAAAAAAATAAGTAAATTAGAAAATAAGAAAGAGAGAGAAAGAAACAAAATTGGATAAAAAATCATAAAAAGCAAAAATCAAACTACAAAAGAAAAAAAAACATGAAAATAAAATAAAATAATAGGAAAACAAAATTACATAAGAGAGAAAAAAAAGGAGAAAAACTTCATTAAATATACAAAAAATAATTAAATTAATAATCATAAAAGTAAAATCAAAAATCCAAACTATAGGAGGGAGGAAAAGTATGAAAAAAATAAGATTCCTCTTTAAAAGAAACTAAATAAGAGAGGAATACGGAAATAGAAAAAAATTGAATGAATAGTCATAAAAAAAACCTTAAAATCAAACTACAAAATTTTAAAAAAAGCACGAAACTCCTAACTGCAGAGATGAATCGTGTCATTCTCCCATGGTATCTGTGCAGCCAAACAGGATCTGTGAAAGAATCCGTTACCAAAATCAATCCAGATTTGTAAACAGAGAGGAAAATAATAAGAATAAGA
>BRYF01000023.1:8827137-8839637 GCA_030159135.1 Actinidia polygama | reverse complement strand
CTACTTTTTAAACTTGTATTGCTAAAGAACAACTATGGATCAAATCAAATTAGACCTAAAAAATAAATACTCTGTTGAAAATCAAATAGCAGAAACCTCTCTCATCAAAAACGATTGATTGCGGAGGATAGTTATAGCCCTCTTTCGTACCCCCTCAACGCCGTGCTTCGTCTTGATTGTCTTGCATTTATCTGTTTGCTCTTTATTTATGTTGTCTTTGCGGATAATTAATAGCGATCACGTTCGGTGACATATAAAGAAAGTTGGTATTTTATTTTACTATTGTGATTTTTCTATTTTATATATATATTATCAATAAAATTCAGACATTTCCTTTAAAAAAGGGTTTAAAATGCTAATGATCAACTTTTGATATGAAAATAATAGTATAAAGATTTGGTCAAACCAAATGTGTAAAGAAAATACAAATGTCCAATATAGAAACTCCTTGGTCTTTGTCACAAAGCTAGACACAAACAATTTGGCAACTCATTTTTGTGCTATTCATAAAATGATAGGGCTTTAGATCCCCCAACTATGAAATTTACAACTTATTCTTTTAAAAAGTTTAGCCAATCAGTTCAATTTTTTCACGTATAAAACTTTCCCCCTTTCCCAAACTATGACCTCCAAATGTATTTAAACAAAATAAATAGAGTACACTTTTGTAATTATTCTCCAATTTATAATTTACACAAATAATAATGAACCTAATTATAGTTTAGATTCTTGGGGCCACGCAGAGGTAGAGACCCGTTGCTGTCTCAGCTGTGGTGTCAGGGCTGAGGGGAAGTCGAAATAGGAGATCAAGCACTCATTTTGAGATGAGCTTACTACTACTAAGATGCTTTCAGCAGTTACACGTTTTCTCTCACACATTTTTAAACTGGACTTTTAAAATCTAGTTACTGGAGATCAAAAGGATATCACATATCCACTTAATGCTTACAAGATCCTTCTATTTTAAGGGAATGAGGATCATAATATATGGGATCTCTCTTGGTGACCATCTAATTAAGCTATATGTATAAGATTAGGGTAGTTCTCTATAGATAAATGCACAATGGGTATTTAATTCATATTGGTGTAAATGCGAGGGCTCTCCCATTCTCTAGACATGTTTGCGTCCAAGGAGGCATAGTGTGACGTGAAAAGATGCTCTTATAAAAAATCACACTAAATAATAGTTGGATAAGGTTCTTATTACTGCAAACACACGTACAAATGCAAGCACTTTCTTTCCTTTTTTTACTGCATTCCCATGGACTCGATATCATGTAATTAGCCAATCATTTTTATTCATTTCATTGGGTCCAACGTGTGTGTATATATATATTTTACAAATGAACATGTTGTGAGTCTGTTTCTATAAATTTGAACTGTGAGTAGTGAGAGAGAGGGACTGCGGCGCACGTGACCAGAGGATGAGATCGATTTCACTTGGGCAGGGGCCACGTGCAAGCGACCGGCCTAAGCTTGTTGGGATGCATGGTTAGAGCATCCAAGGAAAAACCATGCATATTGCAAAGTCCATATATATATATATATTATGCCGTGCCTACACATCTAAAAAACAACCCCCTTCATTGGGTATCCATGCAAAACCATAGTTACCAATAAACTCCGTTTGTATCGTTTAACTTTATCATAGCTCTAGAAAACAACTCTGACACTAGCATAATTTGAAGTTATCAATCAGAATCTCTGGCGGGTGGAGGTGGTGGTGGGGAGAATTTATTTATTTGCTCAGAATCTCATTTAAATTATCTTTTTTGGATAGAAATAATTATGCATAGGGGTATTTTGGTCCATTTCAACTTATATCTCCTTCCATTTGAAATGTGTATACAAAACACATTATTGGGAATGAGAATTCTATTATTTGAATTGATTCCTCCTAGGCACAACCAAATGTTACAAATGAGAATCGCTATTTCCATGTTAATCTCATTTCAATTTTCATTCCATTCCTGATCAACACCATTCTAGTGAGCGAAACATATGCTCCCTTAAAGTTTTGCTCCTAAAAAATATGGATCCAATCCTACTCTAGTATTGAAAAAAAATGAATGGGGTTAGGCCAATTTTATGAGATGAACCATGGGGATTCCCATTTATCGATCTGCAGAAAGAATTATGGATCGCCTAGCCTAGCATGGTCCTACAGTGTATATAGGTATGGGTACACAAAATCACCTCCGTTTTATGATCCATGCTCTGATGGAGGTACAGGTACACAAATTAGGAAGGTAGAAAGCTTTTGCCTTAAAACAAGGTCTCTCTTATCTTTGCTTGGAAAACACATACAGGACATCCAAAGTCCAAATACTTGTAATTAGTAAGATAAAATAAAAAAGTTAGTCTATCAGATTCATATCTTTGGGTACAATCAATGAGTTTAAGGCTTTATTTGTACCAAGATTTGGTACAGATAAAAGAAATGAAAATGGAAAAATTTGACGATACGACCTTTCAAGACTATCCGATTCAATAATTTTTTTTATTTTCATTTCCTTATCCTTTACTCTCACCAAATCTTCAATCCGAATAGTCAAACCAAGTTCTGAATTTCATATCATTACATAAATATATCTCCATTTTTTGCTGACCCAGTTTGCTTGACATGGGTTACTAATCGTACTTGTATTGTGAACAGCATCCCAAATTTTACTGCATTAAATCAGCTTAAAAGAGTGGTTTAGAGTCTTTGTTCGCGTAAACCATGGGGATTCCCATTAAATCAACATAACTAGAGATAGAATTCTTCAAAAACAGTAAACCAGTTGTAAAAATCTTAAGGCTCCATTTGAATACGTGAATTTCAAATTAAGAAATTTAATATTCAATTTAACAAAAATAGAAGATGTTTCGCGAATAGTGGATTGTGGAACTAGAGTTTTCTTATTAGTCTCGTTATAACAAATTTAGGACCCTATTTATTTGGCCACGCAGTTCTACTCATCATGGATCCTTCATTTCCTTTGGTAAACATTTGAGTTACTCTCGTGGATATTGGGTTTACGCATTCGCCTGAGTCCTGCTGCTTGGCCTATCCGTTTCATCACCCCCAGCAAAGCCCAAGTCATGAGATGTTCTAGGGTGGCAAACACACACACACACAAAAAAAAAAAAGAGACGACCCCTTGGAGAAAAACGTACTTATCTACTTGTTTTGGGCCTTCTAATTGTTGGTTGATTTCAAATTCAACATGCAATTAGTGTTGTGCCCAAGGACCTGTCACCAGTCATATCTAACGAAATCAACCACACATACGAGACACAGATTTACGTGGTTCGGCCAATTTGCCTACATCCACGGAGAGGAACAAATAATTCACTAACACATATAATGAATTACATACAAAATGAGGAGGTCACACTCCTCTCATCTCTCACCAATCTCACTGTCTCTCCGATCTCACAGCACCTCATATCATATTCTGTATACTCCCCCAGCCCCCATGTGCACACAGCAACATGCTTTGTGCACCTAACAACAAAACCAAAGCCCCTACATTTTTCCCCCTGTTCTTACTTCTCAGATCTACTCTGTATTTATAGCCGGGAGAGAAGATGATGAGCTCATGGCTGAGCTCATCCTTGCCCACAAATTGAGACTTCGGGAGGAGGCGGTGCAGCCTCCAACTTGGACAGCAGCCTTCGTTGACAGACAGCGTCTCTGTCTGTCTGCTGCTGCTCTCTCTCTTCAGTCTTCAATCAACAAACTTCAGTACACACATCAACTTCTCAAATACAAATAAGTTGGTACTATTCACATTGGGCTTGGGCTTGGGCTTGGGCTATTGGGCTTGGGCCCAATAGTGTTTCACTATTCATCTGGGCTGGGCTTCCATTTCTGATGGGCTTCAATTTGGGCTTGGGTTTGCCCTTCATGGGCTGGACTTCTAATTGGGCTTAAGCCCAACAATCTCCCCCTCCAGCCCATTGGAGGGTCATCTGATATCTTAGTTGTCCATCTGACAACTTCTGGTCCAGCTCCCTTCTGATTAGCAAGGTGTTTGCCCCTGGCACAGTCGGCTCTGCCCTGTCGGCTCGCTAGGCACTCTGCCCCTGGCACGGTCGGCTCTGCACTGTCGGCTCAGCTAGGCTATTTGCCCCTGGCATGAGATAGGTAATCAAATGCAGCACACTGGCTGCCAAATCCTGTCACTGTGTACGGTTGGCTTTGCACGGTCGGCTTTTGCAAAGTTGGCTCTGCTCGGTTGGCTCTGCACGGTGTACGAACAGGTTACAAAATGCAGTTCGGAACTGCCCAGATGCAGCACGGAGGCTGCCAAATGCAACTCAAAGATTGCACACCAAATGCAGTACGAGACTGCCCAAATGCAGCACGGAGGCTGCCAAATGCAACTAACGGGTTGCACAACAAATGCAGTACGAGACTGCCCAAACGCAGCACGGAAGCTACCAAATGCAACTCAAAGGGTTGCACATCAAATGCAGTATGAGACTGCTCAAATGCAGCGTGAAATGCTGCCAAATGCAACTCAAAGGTTGCCAAGCTTGTGTACGGGCTGACGGTCGGAGCAATCAAATATGGGATGCAAGTCCTATGCATCAAACAAGTATGACTCACGGTCGCAGCAAACAGGTACCAAATGCAGCATATAATGCTGCCAAAAAACTCCATCAAATACAGCTCACAAGCTGCCAAACATATGCAGTTCTTCGAATACTGCGACAAACGCAGCTCTCGGCATACTGCCAAACATATGTAGTTCACGGAATACTGCGACACACGCAGCTCTCGGTATACTACCATACATATGTAGTTCTCGGAATACTGCGACACACGCAGCTCTCGGCATACTACCAGACATATGTAGTTCTCGGAATACTGCGACACACGCAGTTCTCGGCATACTACCAAACATATGTAGTTCTCGGAATACTGCGACACACGCAGTTCTCGGCATACTACCAGAATCTCCCCCTTGTGCACATAACCGGAGAGATCACTGTTAGAGCGAAAGAGATTCGATTGGGCGTCGTCACACCAGTAGCTGTATAGCTCCTCTAAATCGACCCCCGTCTCCTTCCTCTGAGCTTCTGTATGGACATCCTGCACTGGTTGCATTGCTTTGGTCTGACCAAACTTCTGCACGTATCTTAAAGCATCTCCCTGCGCTTCTGTACCATTCTGGATCTTCCAGGTACTCCTATACTACTCTAGATCTTCCAAATACCTTGCGCTTGCTTTGTGTGCCTCTATGCAATATTTTCTTCCCTTGTCCATGCTAATACCACTGGGCCTGTGTCGGACATCAGCTCCTCCTGTCTGGACATTCCCTCTAGTCGGTATAGCCCTTCAGTCTTCCTTCTCGGCAGCATCTCATGTTTCCTTTGAAACTCTGTGTTCTTCCACTAGCTTCAAAGCTTATTCCTTCGAATCTTGCATCCCTATGGAAATCAAATTTTTCGTAAACTAGGAACATGCCTTACCTCGGTCACCATCATGGATCTTCCGTCTGCCATGCGGCATCTGACTGTACCCTGTACAAGTCCCTCGCATGCTACACATGTAGAGCACCTCATTGTCTCTACATAAGTGGTAAGCATTTCCTGAATCCGAAATCCAAACTGACTTTCCATCTGGCGATGCTGCTAGGAGAACATTACATTCACAACCATCATTGTTGTTGTTGCTGCTGAAGACTGATCATGTGCTTCGTTCCTCGGACAATTCATATTGTCCCTCATAGTCGCAATAAAAGCACTTAAAGTGCGACTTCTGGATTATGACCTCAGCCATTCTCTGCCGGTACTTCTTCCTTGACCTTCTTCCTCTGCAGGTACTTCTTCTTTGACCTTCTTCCTCTGCAGGTACTTCTTCTTTGACCTTCTTCCCAGAGACCTCTTCTTTGGCCTCATCTGGAACTCGCTCGCAAGTTTCGCCACTGTAGTCCCTCTCTGAAGCTTCAAAACAAGCCTCCTTCAACAAGGCTTTGTTCTGAGATGTCTTCTCCCGGTACATCTCCTCCAACTTGGTCAATAACTCATAAGCACTCGTCTCATCGTGCTCCATGGTGGGACACCTCGTGTCCAATGCACTGTCTGATCTATAGCACTCGTCTCATCGTGCTATCCCTTGTGTCCAGTGCACTGTCTGATCTGCCCAATTGTCTTCCTCCGGCATTCTTGGTTTTCCCAAGGCGTAATCCGCATCTGAAAGCATGATCAGGGCTCTCAATACTACTCTGCCGTCTTACTTCTCCTATATGGAAGCAAAATCTTTGAAAACTAACTCCGCGGATGAATCCGGAATGCCGAGAAAACTCAAAATAGGCTCTTCTCTCAAAAATCAGACACTTCTGGGACCCAAATTGCTCAAATCAAAACTTCCAGGGACTCAAATCGTAATTTCCAAAACTAGAGGAATATTCCTGGAATATTCCTTCTGCTGACGTGGTTGCCACGTGGGATATTTGCTGACGTGGCAGCACGCAGTGCTGACGTGGCATGTGCTGACGTGGCACACTGATGACGTGGCATGCCGACGTGGCATGCTGACGTGGCATGATGACGTGGCAGTGTGCTGACGTGGCATGATGACGTGGCATGCTGAGGCTGGTCAACGGCTCAAGCTGGTGGTCAAATGGTCAACAGTTTGGATTCGGCTCCGGTCAACAGCTCATACCGACTGGCTCGGTCAACGGATGGTCTACGGCTTGGGTTCGGCGCCGGTCAACGGCTCATAATGACCGGCTTGGTCAACGGCTGGTCAACGAACGGATTCGGCGCTCGGCTTGGCGCGTGGGGCGAGTGGACCGTCTGCGAGTTGCCTCCACTCGCCTGGCGCGTGGGGTTGCGTGGGTGACAAGCCTGCGAGTGGCCGCCACTCGCTGGCGCGTGGGAGGCGCGTGAGGGCGCGTGACCGACAATTTTGGCGCGTGGGATGCGCGTGCGGGTGCGCGGGACCCGTCTCCTGGCGCGTGCGGGCGCGTGTGTAAGTTTCGGGGCGCGTGGCGCGTGCACGGCAGTCATCTTCTTCGTTTGGCGCGCGTGGGTAGAGTGGATCTGACGCGCCGAACTTTAGGCGGCGCGTGAGGACTCATTTTAAGTCCGATTTCGATTCCGTCAAGTGCTGCAGCTTCGTCTCGACGAGACGGATCTAGTGGTATGCTCAAACATCATTTTTGAGCATTTTGAATTTCGTCAGATTCTTCAATCGGGTCCGGTTTGACGCCGAAATCGTCTGGTGATCCTCCGGTGACTTGAACTCAGCTCTGATACCAATTGTTGTGCCCAAGGACCTGTCACCAGTCATATCTAACGAAATCAACCACACATACGAGACACAGATTTACGTGGTTCGGCCAATTTGCCTACATCCACGGAGAGGAACAAATAATTCACTAACACATATAATGAATTACATACAAAATGAGGAGGTCACACTCCTCTCATCTCTCACCAATCTCACTGTCTCTCCGATCTCACAGCACCTCATATCATATTCTGTATACTCCCCCAGCCCCCATGTGCACACAGCAACATGCTTTGTGCACCTAACAACAAAACCAAAGCCCCTACATTTTTCCCCCTGTTCTTACTTCTCAGATCTACTCTGTATTTATAGCCGGGAGAGAAGATGATGAGCTCATGGCTGAGCTCATCCTTGCCCACAAATTGAGACTTCGGGAGGAGGCGGTGCAGCCTCCAACTTGGACAGCAGCCTTCGTTGACAGACAGCGTCTCTGTCTGTCTGCTGCTGCTCTCTCTCTTCAGTCTTCAATCAACAAACTTCAGTACACACATCAACTTCTCAAATACAAATAAGTTGGTACTATTCACATTGGGCTTGGGCTTGGGCTTGGGCTATTGGGCTTGGGCCCAATAGTGTTTCACTATTCATCTGGGCTGGGCTTCCATTTCTGATGGGCTTCAATTTGGGCTTGGGTTTGCCCTTCATGGGCTGGACTTCTAATTGGGCTTAAGCCCAACAATTAGTACAATTGTATCCACATAAATCAATTTTGTTTTGTTAAAGACGGGTCGGGGAGATGGTTTCAAAATATAAATATGGACAATTAATATATAGAGTGATTATTCTATTTGGGTTTTGTTAAGGATAATACATAACTACATTTTAGTATACGTCAAAAAATTGTATTCCCTATCCGTTTAGGTATTCTTCATTTTAATACTAAAAAGAAAATGTGTGGATATCCACTCCAAATTGAATTTCGTTCTATCATTTAATTGACGATAAGGATCCCTGTCATTTAAATTTCTTACTATCCCCAATTATGATACAAACTGCAAGGGACAAAAAATAAGTGGATGGGCCTACGAGTAGAATGAATCAATAAATGTTTTGTTGCTACAAAACTTATTTACAATTTTATTTTTTGAGGGAGTATTTACAATTTTTGGCATATTTTAGAGGGGTCTTCGATATCCACGTGGGTCCAAAATTCACTCAGAAATAGGATGGAGAACCGGGGTCCACGGCCTGGGGCCCAGCAACCGGCAACCGGTACTGTTCCCTGGAGAAACAGTGATCGAATCCTCAACTTTCTCACCGGACCCTTCGGTCGCCGCCGGTGATATCTTGGAACTGCGTCGTTTGGGCAGCCTCTTCGCGGAGGCGGATTCGAGGAGCGCCATCTCAGATCCAGACGGCTTACTGTTGGCCCTATTCACCGGGACCAACAAGTATACGTTCCCCATCGACAGTTCCTCGTCGGCTTTTAATGCCGGAATCCGGCCAGTTCGAAGGATCTGTTCCGCCGGCGACACGACGTGGCCGGGTTCGTCGAGCATGATCTCGGCGGCTGTAATTGGGAGGTTGATTTTCCTGAAGTGAAGGTGGTAGCGGGGTGAGGAGTGAAGGTGACACGATGATCGGGATGTTGAGGAAACAACACCAAATGGTGGTAATGAGAGTTGAGTGGTGTTACAGTGAGCATGTATGATAGAAAAAAATTAATGGCCATATTTATAGTGTGTGGCGGCTATGGCAATAATGATGGAGGAATATATTGAGATTGAGATTGAGATTGAGATGAAGTAAATAATGAAAAAAGAGGGTGACATAGTAGTGGTTGAAGATGCTGGGGGCGACAGTGGCAATGACATGGTTTTGAAAGGAAAAGAAAAAAGAATGAGATGGTGGTACTAAATTTTTTTAGGTGGTCGTGGTGTACTCAAATAGTTTAATTAAGAATAAAATATTACAATGACATTTAAGGATTTCATTCCATGATAGTGATATTATTTTAGTTGTCTCCACGCTTGTGAGATAAATTTCTGTGAGATTGCTGATTGATCTGTTTCCCTCAAGGTAACACTGAACTGAGATTTGCCCCTTAAATGGTTGCCATGAGTCCAAGACCCATTCCTCCGGATTGCTGATATCGTTTTCAAAAACTATTTATAATCTCGTAATTAAACAGAAAGGAAGAAATGGGAAACTTAACTGCCAGAAAAGTTATCCAAAATCACAACATTTTCAATAAACACTTTGAAGTCCGTTTCGTGAATTTTCTTGGAAACCGATCATCACACAATGAAATAATGGGAAAATGAATGGTGTTTTGAATTTTTAGTTTTTGTATTCCAAAATCACGAAAAACCAAAATAAAGGTCACAACGAACTGCTGAGGCCACAAGGACGTGTTTCATCCGCAACCAAATTTGCTAGTCTTCTCTGTTTGGAGGCTTTAGCCACCGTTTGGGTTTGGGGTAGTGCTATGGGTACAACCATATAGCACTCCAAATGCACACCACATGAGGTGTTGCATTTGGGTTGGCTGGGTGTGGAGTCCACCTTGTCCTTTCACCTTACACCCAACCAATCCAAATGCAACACCTCATATGATGTGCATTTGAGGTGCTATATGGTTGTACCCATAGCATTTTCCTTGGGTTGGGTGTTCTGGAGAGAGAGAGAGTTCATTCTCTCTATGCCGTAGTCACCTATTTGGAAAGTTTACGGATAAAAGTAAGAAACGACTGGCCTTCAGAAATGGCAAACTTTATCCATTACGAAACCAATGACAATTTCTAACGTTTTCGATCCAACTCCATTCAACTTTTCAACAAACCCTAGTCCCGAAAAACAATAAATGCAGTATTCTGCTATCTAGCCCTATCACAACAGCTAAATAGTGGGACTGGTGTAGTGTAAACGAAGAAACTGCTACGCAAATGATTTCAAGCAAGAAGAAAATTTTACGAGCAGCAATAACGAAATACCGCTATCCACACAAATTGAAACCACAATTAAAACCCATTTACTGAACAAATCAAACTGGAAAATCCATGCCTTCTTTTCAGCTTTCTTTCGCCTTCAAAGGAATTTGGATTTGACCTTAGAAAATGGCAATGCAGACCATCAGCCGACCCACTTGAAGCCATCACCGTACCCTGTTTTGCGGACAATGCTGCACATAAAAACCTCCAAGGGACAGACATTTGACTCTACAAGTTTCCCCCTCCCCCTCCCAGTAGTGACATTGGTCAGGCCAAGGTGGTAGCACAACTCGACTTCTGAAGCAGCATATGGTATGTCAATCTTGTTCCCCAGAACGAGGAACAGAACTTTGCCAAGGGCCTCATCAGACAGCAGTGCATCCAGTTCCTTTTTCGGTCGATTCTGCAAACCATTCCTTATCATATGCATCCACGAGGTACACTACATCATCAACAAAGCATATGTACGTAAATATAATTGGTCTGAAACATCCAACGCCCCACACAAAAACAAAAACAAAACAAAAACAAAAAAAAAGAGAGAAGTAGCGCAACCGAACTAAGAAACAAATGGATACTTTCAATCTTAAAGACCTTCCCCATAGGAAAAGTTCGTTTCTTTTCTTTGTCCCCCCCATTTGGTAGTGGGTTGCAGATGGTGTCCCTATTTTTTTCATTTATCTTTTTCTTTTTCTTATACAATGCCACAAAGATAACAGGCACATTCAATCCAGACTCTGTGATTCCTATTTATGTCAGTTAAGTCCTTTCTATAACCTATAGAAGCAAATGGTGTCCTATAATGCCACAAATATAACACAGGCACATTCAAGCAAGACTCTGTGATTCCTAACTATTTCAATTAGGCCTTTCAATGAACTACAGAACCAAAATGTAACAAATAGTAAGAGCTTAGTGAAACCTGACATCACATTAGCACGACCAAGCGATCTTGACTGAAGTTATTAAAATCATCATCTTGACCTCATCCAAACTCCATGGTCATCCTACACCCCTATCCAGGTCATGTTCATCTTCTACCCAAACGATGGAATTAGGGCAGGGGCTTTTGCATTTGTATCATAGGTCAACCACTCTTCCCCATCGGGCCATCCCAATCATATATTCGTCATCGTCCTACACCAGATTTGTTAGCCCTATCATTTACAATACATTCCTGCAGACTTCAATATCTACTTTTCCTAGCTAGTCTAGCCATTCATCCACCTCACTCGGCAAAGGTCTCTACAAGATGAAATTTTAATGCTGTACAGGATATGACGAAAGCTATGCCAGAGGCAGAAATGTGGGATATGCTAGCAAAGCCTCCCCCCAAGAGGAAAAGGTAAAACCTTAAACAGGTGGGAGAAACAAAAATGCAAGTTGTTCGAGTAACCAACCAGTAGCAAGGATGACAAAATAAACAACAATAATAAAAATAAAACCGCACTCAAATAAAAGTTGCATTTGAATAAGAGGGAACATGACACCCTGGCCAGAGAAAGTGGAGAAAACATGAGGAAAATATGGCAATCATTGATCAAAACTAATGTTATCAAAGTATAAAGAAAAAAAAAAAGCAGTCAAAGTCACAAGACAGTTGTTTGGTCAAGCAACCAGTGATACATATACAACAATACCAGGACAAGGCCCACAACGTTTGATTAGATAGCAGCGGCCATCTAGGCAGTAAGCGGGAATTACTGCTGTAGGCCTAGCCTAAACCATACATCACCAACTAATCCAAGTCGTCCCCTTGCCGCTAGTTATTAAATCTTAACCATGACATTGGATATGCAAAAGTACATGTGCCATGTGCATGTTGACACAAACATGAGTTAGCACAACATGTGAACAACAAGATACCCTATGATGGAGCCATCTTTTGGGATTACATGCATGCACACAACTAACCCCCCGGGCCACAACACACTTTGGCATTCTTTTACTTTACCCATTGCATATGCAAGTGCTAAAACACAATCCTCATGTTTAAGTCTCAGATGTGAGCTTGTCATATCAAATCAATAATCATATGTCATGGAATTCGAAATCTGAACTTACATTTATATATCCCCTGCTACATAAATGAACATAGAGTTTAATGAGATGCTGCTGCAGTTGATTTCCCAGTTTTAACAAAATCACCATTCGTTGTTTTTTATACCTTTTTGACACATCCATCAAGCCCTTTCTCCTTTAATCCAATCTCTTCACAACAGATTCTCATACGACCAACAAACAAGGAAAGCCTAAAGAAATCTACATAAAAATGTGTTTAC
>BRYF01000023.1:8687137-8689637 GCA_030159135.1 Actinidia polygama | reverse complement strand
TACATTGTATCTCACTCTCTAACTGGTACCACCTCCCTCACACCCCTACATCTCTCCTCTCCCTTTTTTCCACACAAAATACAAAACCACAAATGGGTATAAATAGGCTGAAGAGAAAACAATGGGACAATGGCCATAAATGGCTTCTTGGGAGCCCAAAGGCTCCATTGGAAGGGAGCAACAAAACTTGGGAAAGAGCCGCCCTAAGAAACACAAGGACTCGTCAAAACTTTGGAACTCAAAGCTTGAAGTTAAAGTCAAATCCAACAGTTGAGTGAGCATTTTAAGGCTAAAACGAAGGGTGTGTACGTATGTATCTAGGGTAGGTGTTGGCAGCCATTGAGTGAGCGTGAGTATAAGAAATGTCGTGATACAGATTGTGAGGAGAAAACGTAAGCTGAAGGGTCCACACATCAGAATAGACATCAGGCTCTGATACCATGTTAGAGAAGGGGGAGTAGAACTCACCCTCAAAACTCGAGTTACAAGGGGAGTGAACTTTTCATCTTATAAACAGACGCAGATAGGAGTTTCTCAAGCGATGTGGGACTTCACTCAACACAACTAATGACAAGTTGAAGTCATTATGTGAAAATGTCCAACATATATGCAGGAACTTATATTGAACGACGACGGAACGAACGAGTGATTCATTGTTATTGTCTAACCATAACTCAATCCTGTTTGTTCGATTAGAATCACTCGACTCAATAAAGCTCTAGTAAAACTACCTGAATTCTTCCTTCCAAAATGAAGCATATAAATATTCTCATAGGTTATTTCTTGTCATCTTATTTGCTCCATCCACGTTTGGCACTCTCCTATGTTTGCGTTTCTCCCCCTGTAGAAATGTTACCATTCCACCATAGCGCAATGATAAGTCTCTAATAAAATGAATCCCCTTTACTAAAAGGGAAGCCTCACGGATTCATCGTAATATAATATCCCCCGTGGGTGGTAAAGCCAAGACTCGTCTGAATCGTCCTTCCAATTTAGACACGACTTAAATCTCGTGAGGGTGACTTCCCACAAGCAAACCACGTTATTATATAATTTATTTTACCTACCAATTTCCCAATACGTCTCTCAAAAGCAACACGAGCCAAGTCAAATAGTCACAATAGGAGTCATTCTACTTCAATGAATTCTTTATCTATATCTTGTTTGTCTTATTGGAGGAGTCTTATATTGACTTTTCATGAATTTTTTTTTATAAACATGGTTCCAATAGAGATTTATTTAGCTAGTTTCTTTTCAGGTTGGTTTCTGATTTTATTTCTTAAGGAAAACAAAAAAACGAGTAAGAGAATATAAAAAAGAATGGAGACATTTAAAAATATTTTGCATCCATTTACACATGAATTTTGCCATTCTTTCATTCGAATGATCAAGTACCTCTACCGCCCATGGGGTTGTTATCTTGAATTTGATAGGAACTAGTATGAATCAACGGAGGATAGGGTTTACTTGTCACCCATTTTCAATCACTAGCTTTTTTTTTGATCGGCTTCAATCACTTCACCCATTTTCAATCACTAGCTTTTTTTTTGATCGGCTTCAATCACTAGCTTTCATTTACGCAATCATAGAATGTCGGTATTCCATTTTAAAGCGATTATAATTTTGTTAGAATTGTTATTTGTTAGCATGAATCATAACAAAAAGAGGATAGTTTTGAGACAAAGCTAGAATACATACATTTTTATGATAAACATTATAAATTATTATGATTAATTGCGACATACATATAAACGAATAGTGATAGGCTTCTCCATAGATCTGTTTGTAGCAATATTATTGAGGAATTTAGATTATAAAAACCAGTTTTATATCATGACCTTTTATTGATTTTTAAGTGAGGGGGGATACAAAAGTTATTTGTTTGATTTGATTTTTCCTAAAAAAATAAATTATTTGATCACGTGCTTGGGAGCACAACACACGTGCCTAATAATAAATGGTTCCGAGGGCCAAAAGGACAAAGTTAGAAAAAGAAAAAGAAGTTTCCATATTCGAGTTGTTCAAGGATATGCATAGAAAAAGGAACCATTTGATCACAGCGGGTCCCACGCCGCAAACGTGTACTGATTTTTGCGGTCTGTTTCACATCTATATTCAAGCTATTTGCTCTGTTTATTTGCATTACATATTTTTTTTTATTTCTCTTTATCTTTCGTCTTCTTAACGAATAGATACGTACGGATCGAGATGCATGAGATTTAAATGAGTTTCTCTCTATCAAACGTTCGTTTTAAAAATTTGATCAGACCACGTACATGATCCTAGAAATCATAGATTTTGTGCCGTCTTGTTTAAAAAACTTAATTTTTGTACAATACATTAATAGTGTAAAAAAATTGATAAAAATAATATATTTTAGGTAATGCATTAACTGCTTAAATATGTACTTTATCACAAATTATAGGATGATGATTTCCTGTAAGGACAACATAAAGTTGACCACTTGTTAAAAATTAATGGATATAATTTAAGAAATTAT
>BRYF01000023.1:8627137-8632137 GCA_030159135.1 Actinidia polygama | reverse complement strand
GATCAGGTTGCGTGGACTTATGTATTTGCTGCAACTGCTCGATAAAGTCTTACGCCTTGCCATGGACCCGCTTCAAATATGGAACTGGGGCAAGGTCAATCGGGGCCCACGGGATACCATACACAATAGGAAAAGGACACAATCCCGTGCTGCGATTCACTGAATGATTAAAGGCGAACTTGACTTGGCTCAATTTCTGGTCCCATGTCTTCACATGATCTTCCACCAAGCTTCGCAGCAGATTGCCCAAAGAACGGTTCACCACTTCAGTTTGCCCATTCGTTTGTGGATAATAGGCACTACTAAAATCCAATTTTGTGTTCGCCCCAAAAGTGAGTGTCCATATCCAAGACAATGGATTTAGGCAACCCATGAAATTTGTAGAATTCATTGAAATACTACCGCGTTAGTAGTCTTCTTGTAAGGTATGAAATGGGCCATCTTGGAAAACCGATCCACCATCGCATAGATAGAATCGTTACCCCACTGGGTTATGGGTAAGCCCAACACAAAGTCCATGCTCACGTCAGACCATGGATGGGATGGAATAGGAAGTGGCAGGTAAAGACCCGCATTGGTAGAAACTTCTTTAGACACTTGACAGTCAACTCTCCACAACCTTAGGCACTTCTTTCTGTAAAGAAGGCCAAAAATATGATGTGGACACCAACTCATAGGTCTTATCTCGCCCCACGTGACCCTCGTTGTGCCGCTACTTGATAATCTTCAAACATAAACGGCAATCGGGAATACACAAGCGATTCCCCTTAAAAAGGAATCCATCTTCGATATGGTACTCAAGCTGCCCTCCTACGTTCAACTTGTCCAACATGCAAGAAAAGAACGGATTAGTTGCCAAAATCTAATCGAAATTATCGAAACCAATTATCTTCGTCCGCATGTGTAAGGAATGATACTCGCTGATTGAGGGCATTTGCGACCCTATTCAGGACTCCGGACTTGTGCTTGATCACGAATGAGAACGGCTGCATGTAGGCTACCCACTTAGCATGGTGATCTGACAATTTATCTTGGATGTAGGCTACCCTCATGATCCGAATATAAAATAAATCACTGTAGATCAAATAATGGTACTAATGCTTCAATGCTTGCACGATGGCGTAAAACTCCACGTCATACGTACTGTATCGTAGCTTTGCACCATTCAACTTCTCACTATAATAGGCCACTGGTTTAGAATTCTGAACTAAGAACAACCCCTATTCCCACCTTGGATGCATCACAATGTAACTCAAAAGGCTACAAAAAGTATGGTAAGAATAACACCGGTGCTGATGTCAACTTCTGTTTAATCAGCTCAAAGGACTGACTCGCTACCTCGGACCACGTGAACTTGCGTCCTTTCATGCAATCCATGATAGGTGCCATGATAGTGCTGATGTTTGGAATAAACTGCCTATAAAAAGCGGCCAACCCATGAAAGCTGCGTACATCAAATAAGGTTTTAGGCTGAGACCATTGCTGGACTGCCTTGACCTTGGACTCATCCACTGCAATACCCTCCTGGGAGACGATGTACCCCCCAAAAGCTTCTCCTTCTACAAGACTGTTAGAACTTCTCGAAGATGCTGCCAGTGTAATTCTGGAATGGCACTATATATATTAGGATATCATCAAAGTACACAATTGCGAACTTACCAATAAAAGGGCGTAAAACTTGGTTCATTGTTTGCATGAATGAGCTCGGTGCATTGGAAAGTCCGAATGGCATCACTAGCCGCTCGAAAAGGCTTTCACATGTTTTGAACATGGTTCTGAAAAACGGCCTAGGCGGCCTAAGCACTAGGCGGGAGTCTCCCGCCTCAATTAGTTGCTAATTGGTGCATTAGGCGGCAATCTCAATTAAGCGTGTCTAGGCGGAATTAAGCAGCATCCCTTGAGGTTTAAAGTTATATTTCAAAAAAATTATTTCATTAACTTAACGGAATTGGATGACATTAGCAAATAACAAGTTTTAAATCAGTGGAGCCTGTTTCGGGACTTACTTGGGGAACGGTTGGAGAGACGTCGGGAGTGGATAGTGCCCTAGAACCTAGGAGAAGTTCTAGAAATGTTGAAGTAAGAGAAATATCGGATCAGGAGACGGAAGAGGAGGGAGATGAGGAGTATGACTTTGAGTCTGATGGAGAGAGAGTCTTGAAGGGACATGGAGAAGAAGAGTTAGAGACCTAGTTCCTAATTTCTATGCATTTTAGAGACCTAAATTGTCATTCCTATCTTCCTCTTAGTATTATTCAAGATAGAACATTTAAATTCTACTATTTTGATGTCATTTCTTTGTTGGTATTTAATATTTGGCCATTTATTGTTGTTTTTAATAAATATTAATTCTCTAAATAAATAAATAACCGCCTAGGCGCCTGGGCGCTATACCCCCGCCCGCCCGCTTACCGCTTAGCGATTTTTAAAACATTGGTTTTGAAGGTTGTCTTCTATTCGTCACCTGGCCTGATTCGAATCTAACGGTACCCACTCTTCAGATCAAGCTTATTGAACACATTAGCCCCAGTCAACTGATCCGGCAAATCATCCAACATAGGGATTGGAAAACGGTACTTCACAGTGATCCTGTTGATTGCCATGCTATCAACACACATCCTCCACAAACCATCTTTCTTCGGAGTAAGTAGTGTTGGGACTGTACAAGGATTGATGCTCTCTCGAATAAAACCAAAGTAGCAATTCTTCGACTTGCCTCCGTAACTCCTCATGCTCTTTGAGCTCATTCGATAGTGGGGCAAGTTGGGCAAGTTTGACCTGGGGACTAGGTCGATCTGATGTCGAATATCCCGAAGCGGTGGTAACCCTTTAGGCAACACTTCCGGGAACACATAAGCAAACTCTTGCAGTAACAAACGAATCTAATTAGGCACCCTTTGTTGCTCTGCTTCTACGCCCTCCTTGGCAATCAGAACATAAAACATCTTTGTCTCTGTCACCTCTTCTCCAAACTGCGCTCTTGACAAAAGATTGGTTCCCTCCCCAGCTTTTGGTTTAGGTACAATCTCCCTCGAAGGCAATAAAATGATCTTCATTGCACCACATATCAAACTCTATGTATTGTTGCGCCCATCATGCTTGACATTCCTATCGTACTGCCATGTCCAACAAAAGGTGGCAGTCGTCCATGGCCATAACGTCCCACCAAACCTGATCCTTATACTTCAAACACAAGGGAAACACAACTAGACAGCGTTTCATAACCTTCACCTCGTTGCCCTTCTTCAGCTAACCTTATTTGTACGGGTGAGGGTGTTGTTCCGTCTTCAACCCCAACTTCTGAATTACCTCTTCTGACAACACGTTCGCAACGCAACTGCCTGAATCAATCACAAAACGACACACGCCAATGGTCCCCTTCGACTTTGCGAGGGGCAAAACACACCCGCCTCACGACCAAAAGGAGACCCTGGTCTCCAACTACTTCTTCAAGAACTTCTGATGCATCAGCCCCATCATAATCTGGGATGTGCTCAGAATCATCGATATGATCTTTCGCTGAATCCTTGGTCTCCATGAACGCCTTTCTTGGAAGGTCACTTTCCTGCACTCCTATGCGCGATGACCAAGCTCACCAAACATAAAAGCAATGCATACCCTTACCTAAGGGTTTATTGGGTTGTGGCACTGCGAGCTTCGTTGTGGATTGGACACCATGGCCCGATTGCCACTCTAGCCACCACTGGAACTCTTCCTCTTCATTTGCTTCTCCAGGGCATCCTGAATCTGCTCACGCAATCCACCTATATACTGTGACACCAACTGCTCATTCGTCTCTGCCAGATCGTTCCACTGAGATTAACTGATCGAACTCTCTCGTGTAATCATCCTTGGAACGAGTGCCTTGGCGTAGGTTATGCAATCTCTGGTACATTAGTTGAGCAGTGTGGCATGAAGTTACCACGCATACATTACTTCAGCTTCTCCCACAAGCTGATCTTCTCCTTCCTGTGCCTAATTCGGGTTAATTTGACTTGTTGCCACCACGCGGCGGCTCGTCCCTGGAATCTGGTGGCTATCAAAGGAACCGGTTTGTTTTTGTGGACCTTCTTGAACTCCAAAATATCCTCCATAAGTCTAGAAATTTCTCTGGCGTAAGCCCTCCATGGAACATTGGAATTTCTGTCTTCATGCCAGTTTCCCAGCGTCTGGAGTCGTGGTTTTTAGCCATGGATCCTTCATCCCTCCCCTTAAGCTTTTAATCAACAAAAGGGTTTGCAATAGAATCATCTTCTGAAACCACCTCATCCTCCTCAATCGGATGGTAGTTTCATTGAAGGTGGCGAGGGCAGCAATGTCCCATCTCAAGGGCCTCTAGGCGTTCGCCATTGCATCCGTGCGATGCAATATGGTCGCCGACGTCCCTTCGATGTTTTGACCCCTGTCCTCCATTCGGGTTCTTGTGCAGCGTCATCTCACGCATACACCTTCTCAACAAAGGCATAGTTTCCACCCTTTGCTCCTGCTGCGACTCCTCCATGGGCCATCATCAGGATTGAAACTCGGCTGTGATACCAACTGATGCTGGGAAGCTATATGGGATAAGACTAGCAACAAGGACAATCGCAAACAAGTGTATAAAAAAGAACTCTCTCAATAATTTTATTAATCACTCAAAAACTGAATAGCCCCAAGGCTTACACTTATATAGAAGAAATCCTAAACCTACTAGGAAATAGAGAAGAAAAAAGGAATCTACTTGCTAATCAAGGCAAAATCACGAAATTAAGAAAATTACCAAGAACTAAAAATTTTCAAAAGATTTGAGTTAAGCCCAAATTTGAAAACTACAAAGAAAAATAAAGCTTCTCCAATAAACCCCGCACAAAATGGAATTAAATCAAAGGAGTTAATTAGCCAGTCAATTATTTTCATAAATGACAAATTTTCCCTTTCGAAGCCTAAATGACGGAGTTTGACCGAAATCCATCGTTAGTCACAGCAAAGCGGTGAGTATTAATCCTTGGGCTGTTTCACAT
>BRYF01000023.1:8592137-8594637 GCA_030159135.1 Actinidia polygama | reverse complement strand
AGATGAGGGGACAGAAATACGTATCCACCAGGATAGTTGGACGGTCGGTATTAAGTATCCAAAGAGATGAGGGGGTGGCATTTTCCCTGGATCCTCTGAATTTTAGGCTTAGATTCGATTCATCCGAGCCCACACAACCTGGTTGAGGATCACATGTCCCAACCTGTTTGGCATTTTTCCTGGATCCTCTGAATTTTAGGCTTAGATTGATTCATCCGAACTCACACAACCTGATTGAGGATCAATGTCCCAACCTGTCTCAGTGCTTGACACTTATTTATTTATAATTATTAATGAGAAGGATAAATTATCAGCTGTTAAAGCAATTGGGCTGGCAGGGCCTGTCCTCATCTCTTGAAACCTCTTTCGTCTCCTTGGAACTCGGGAAGAAAGCAAAACAAATCAAACAACAATGGCACTTAAGCCTCTCTCTGCTCCATCCTCAACAAGGTACGTTCCTCGAATCTCCCTCCATTTCCATCTTCACAACCCGATGCGGACAATTCTATCTCGAGGATTCTCTTCGGGAAACTCTGCCCTAGTGGACGATGTCAAAACTGTGTTTCGCCTTGTCACGACCTCAAAGAACCTGAAGCAATCCTTGAATTCAAGAGGAGTGTTCCTTGACAACGATTTGAACGATAAGGTTCTCAAAAGGTTTCGATGTAGTCACGGAAACCCCTTACAAGCACTCGACTTCTTCTATTTAATGGCTACCAGAAGAGGCTTTTATCACACTTGATGTGGGATAAAACATTCACATCTCGTCAAGGGTATTCGTTGCCTACCTTCAAGAGAATCTCCATTATACCTCGCCATGCTTATTCATTCACCACCAGGCTTCCTTCATCTCGCCAATAGGCGAGGAGACGCCTTATTGCCAGATCGCTAGGGAGAGTGAACTTAAGCTCGCCAGCCTCTATACCGCAGATGGGCGAGGTGCAATACATGGTCTCCAGTCTGATCTCCAGTCTTCTATCTCCATACGGACTCCAATCCTATATCTCCACAAGGATACTACCTTCAGAAGAGATTCATTCCTTCTCTAACACTTATAATCAGGGGACATCCTCCAGGTGTCATGTTTTCCTATTAAGTCTCCTATATCTCCGGGATATACTACCACTTGGCCGTCCGAGGATCACGTTGTAGTTTCTTTACACGGCTCTCCTTTCTCCATCTATATAAAGACCGCTCCCCTAACATTATGAGGTATGCAACACTACTATGGAAGTGATAGCTCTGCTTGTTAATTGCTTAGCTTCTGATCGCCTTGGTCTAATTCGAACACCGGAGGGGTTTTGAGTGACCTCACCCCGCCGGTAACGTTTGTTCCTTGCTGCGCAGGTCGCCAGAGTATTTGTCGAGGTTCCGTGCCGAGGCCGATGAGCAACTTGACCGTTGGTTGCTCGCCCAGATTTTTACCACAACAACACTCCTTTCTCCTTAGGCCGAAGTCGCAAATTTTATCAAATTTGGGAGGTCTTATCTGAAATCAAAAGAAAAGACCCATCGTTGATTTCTACCCAAACAGTTCAGGTTGTTTTGGCTAGAATAGCCGAGGTCTGTTCCGTGAGACAAATCCTGGGATCGTTTAAGAGGTTCCGAAAGCTTGTTCCACAATTGGACACCGATGGTTTGAATGCCTTGTTGAGGAGTTTGTGCCAAGAGAAGAGCAAGACAGATGCAAGAAATGTGTATCATCATTTGAAACACGAGTTTAGCCCAAATTTAAAAACTTTTAACATACTCTTATCCAGTTGGAAGTCATCCGAGGAAGCCGGGGGATTCTTTGAAGAGTTGAGGAACATGGGTGTCAAACCTGATCTTGTGTCCTACAATTGTTTGATGGACGTGTATTGTAAAGGTAGAGAAATGGACAAAGCATATAAGGTAGTCGACAAAATGAGGGAAGAGGATATATCGCCGGATGTGATATCATATACTAGTATAATTGGGGGACTGGGGTTGGTTGGTCAACCGGATAAAGCTAGAGATGTGTTAGGATTTTTTCCCATATTAAATACATTAAAAGAAAAAGTTGTTGGAAGTATTTTTTCTACCTGTTTTTGGAACTGGTTGCTGCATTGATGGGAGATAAAGCTGGGCCAATGCATGGCAGGAATGCTAGTTTGGAGATAGCCACAATATTTATTGAAAGAAAATGGTTGGTGTGTTGTATTGTATTAGCCGCGTGTGCATGTGTCTTCCAGTGAGTGTGTGCGGCTTTCCATTGTTTGATCTGCTTTGTCATATGGGGAAGTTGGTGGAAGCAGAGTAGTGCTTCTTACAGATGGTGGAGAAGGGTCACAAGCGAGCAATGTTTCTTTTAGGAGGATCAAGGTTCTCATAGAATTGGCTAATAAGGTGGAAGCTCTTCAGAATTTATCTGACAAGATGGCTGCTTTTGGTTCATCAATCCAAGTTTCCACAAGTGAAAATGGTCTGATAGATATGTCAAATTCAGACTTGCTTCCATGCCAAATCAGATGGTTGTAAC
>BRYF01000023.1:8577137-8579637 GCA_030159135.1 Actinidia polygama | reverse complement strand
AATCTCTTCGTTTTTAGGATGCTTGATTCAAATTTTAATAATTTCTTCCTATTACACCTAATTCTTTCTTTTTTCTTCTAGATCGGATACATTGGAACGGAAAACTGTGATTCATTGTAGTTGCCTGGTTCCATTGAAATTTGTCTATTTGGCTATGGGGACCGGGATAGCTTCATTCCTCTGTAAGTGAAACTGTTCTTACATATCTTAATTTACGGGAAAAAAGAAAAGAAAAAGAGGACAATTGTTGTCGAGATTTTAGTAACATTTATTTATCCTCTATTCCTTTACATGTGATAGCTGGTGGAGCCACTACCCTCTTCATCTCCAAAATGGCATCCCATTCACAAAATGCTTGTGCGAAAACAGCTATTACAGTTGAACAGACCATTGGCTCAATCAGAACTGTATGTATAACGAATCAATATGCGTCCACAAGTAATTAACCCACATATATATATAACATACATACATACATACATACATATACCTTTGAAATTTTGGTTTTGTTATTTTGATTTTGCACTAATATAGGAATCATCACCATTTTTGTTTCCTAGGTTGCATCATTTACTGGGGAGAAGCAAGCCGTAACTAATTACCAAATCTCTGGGAGATGCTTATAGTTCAGGTGTTCAAGAATGCTTGGCTTCCGAATTGGGTTTTGGAGCAGTTATGTTTGTCACATATTGCAGTTATTCTTCGGCTATTTAGTTTGGTGCAAAGATGATATTAGAAAAGGGATATACCAGAGGTAAAGTGATGAATGTAATTCTTGCCGTGTTGACTGGTTCCTTGCAAGCCCCCACGTTTGAACCTTTCTCCCATTCCCTTCTTAAACTACTAAAAGGATGGCACACACTACGCGTTGGCATTTTATTCCAAGCTACAAAATTAATTTCTTCTTTGCTAACTCGGATATGTGTCCGTTGTGTTTTTTGTTTTTAATAGCGATTGCATAAACACGACAACAAAACGAAACTACAAACTAATAAAAGTTTGTAGAACAAATTGAAAAAAGAAAACAACACCGGTGCAAAGGAAAAGCATTCTTTTACTTTCTTTTGTTGATGCAGAGAAAAACCACAACCACCCCACTTGCCATTCCAAAGATTGATCCAGAGAATACTAAACCTATTGCTTACAATTTATTAACTAAATTTCAAGTCCTACCACAAAAACAAAAATCCTTAAGTAAACATGCATTCCTCAGTGTAGATGCTCTGCAGGTTGCTGCAGAAAATGTAAGAAGTTCTCAACAATTGGATAACTGCAGCAGTTAAAAAAAAAAAAAAAAAAAAAAACAGCAGTTAAAAGTCATGGTTTTCCTTGTTTGCCCTTTAATTCATACCCTTTTGTTAGTGAGATAGTTCACCAAAAAAATTGTGTTATCCCTACTGTTTCCTTATTATAATTGTATAGATGTAGTATACAATTAAGTTATAATATTATATATTTCTATTGTATCATCATAACTAGGGGGAGTACTAAATTGTGCATGTCCCGAATTCATTTGTTTTGCATTGATTGGCTGTTTCCGCAGGTCTCTTGGGCAGGCATCTCCCTGCATTTACTGCAGGTCAAACTGCAGCGTTCAAGATGTTTGCAACTATAAATAGGATGCCAGATATAGACGCTTATGACCCCAGCGGAAAAATGTTAGATGATATCTGTGGTGATATAGAGTTGAGGGGTGTTTGTTTTAGTTATCCATCAAGACCATATGGACAAATGAGCAAATATTCAGTGGATTCTCTAGTTCCATCCCTAGTGGCACAGCAACAGCTTTAGTTGGACAGAGCGGAAGCAGAAAGTCTACAGTAATCAACCTGATAGAGAGATCTTGTGATCCACAAGCTGATGAAGTTCTTATAGATGGTATTGATCTCAAAGAGTTCCAGCTGAAATGGATTAGGGAGAAAATCAGTCTGGTAAGCCAAGAACCAGTGCTATTTACATGCAGCATCAAGGAGAATATTGCCTACGGCAAGGATGGTGTAACTCTAGAAGAGATTAAAGCAGCAGCTGAGCTAGCAAACACTGCTAAATTTATGGATAAATTGCCTCAGGTTCTAGCGTGCTCTTTGTCCTTCTGGACTTATGTATTCTACCTAATTCACTACTTTCATAGTAATTAATTACCTTTGGCAATTTTAAAATCTTGGATTTAGGAAATGGACACCATGGTGGGTGGGTGAGCATGGAACTAAGCGGTCTGGTGGACAAAAGCAGAGAGTTGCCATAGCAGAGCGATTCTGAAAGACCCGTGAATCCTACTCCTAGATGAAGCAACAAGTGCGCTCGATACCGAATTGGAGAGAATCTTGCAAGAGGCACTGGACAGGGTTATGCTCAACCGAACAACTGGTGTCGTTTCCCATCGTTTGAGCACAGTGAGGAATGCGAACATGATTGCAGTGATTCACAGAGGAAATATAGTTGAAAAAGGTATCTTGTCTTACGAGTGTTTCTTTAATGATATAACAAATTAACGAGTAAC
>BRYF01000023.1:8522137-8524637 GCA_030159135.1 Actinidia polygama | reverse complement strand
CCAACTTATAGTCAAGCAAACCATCAGCAACGGTGATAGTCGTGGACAGATCCTTGAAACCTGAGCGACACAACTCCAATTGCGCCCAATTCTACAACCCAATCATGAAACTGAATAGTTTGTCTTCCTCCTACATGTCCCTGGTGTCCAACAACAAGGAACTAAATTCTGTTACATAATCTCTCACTGTGCCTATATGCTTCAGGGACCGCAATGACTCCATTGCAGCCCAAGATGAATTGCAAGGCAAGAGTTGATCCTTCAACTCCTTCTTAAGTGTGTCCCATGTCTCAATCAAGGGACGTGTCTCATCACCCATTCGAGTTCTCCACCAAAGTTTAGCGTCTCCGGAGAGATACATACTAGTGAATGAGACTTTCTTACCATCCGGAATGCGTGCAACCTTGAAATACTGCTCCATATCCCATAGAAACTTCTCCAACTCTTTGGCACTTCGTGCACCACCAAAAGATTTCAATTCAGGGACTTTGACTTTGTGGGAAATATCGGCACCGTGGCCATGCTAGCAACCGCCTTCTTTACAAGTGAAATTTTTGATTCCACATCATCGAGTCTTTCCCTAAGTGCTTCTGACAGCGTCGTCATGTCTTCCAACATTTTTGTGAAACGTGTTGCAGTCTCCGCAACATGATTTTCATGAGAATCCCTCATGGAAAGAAAGCCTTCTGCCACAACATCCTGCCGATTCGCTAGAGAACGAGTTTCATATGAACTGGCGCCCACCAAGGCTTCCAATCGTGTCACCCGATCTTGAACCAATTCCAATCTACCAGTCATCGTTTCTGGCTCTGATACCAATTGTCACATGGTCAATTTTTCACTCTTAAAACCTGGCATGCGATGGCACTTAGTCTCAGCCAAACACACAAACACACACACGTCTGAGGTTTAATGAAACATAATCAACAAACAATATTTACGAGTCAAAACCCAACCTTGTATTGCACTAACAATGATAGGAATACACTTCGGATTTTCTAGGCCAGGACACCAATTCTCTGCCTTAGAATTTGCTTCCTCCCTCTGCCCGTGGCCTTGCCTAATTTATAGAAAAAACAATCAATTACAAAAATACACAACAACAATTTAGACATGACACATGTCCTGGCAGTTGACACCCCCAAATGCCTAGGAAAACTTGTCCTAATATAAACCTGCCACAAATGCAAGCCAACAATTGCCCATATCAGCCTTAGGACAATTGCCCATAACTGCCTCTTCCAGTTATGACTGCAATTCCACAACTGTTGCTCTCTTGTAGAATGTAACTGCCCATCATAACTGCCTTTGGCTGCATAACTGCTGCCTAGCCAATGCTAATGCTAGCCTTGGGTCCGAACCAAGCCTCCCACAAACTGATTGATTCCTGTAAGTGTTTGCCTTCCCATATGACTGCCCAGCAACATGTTGGTGCCAGTCCATGTTCACAGCCCACACTGACATACATTTGGGCACAACTCTGCTTGTGCCTTTCATCTGCTCCGCATCATCACTTTCTTGAACATTCGCCACCTTGTCAAGGAGGCATGCCTCCCTCATGCCTTTGCTATCAGGGGTAGTGTGGGTTCAAGGTGTCACCATACACCAACCCGTGCCCGTGTCGAGTGACTAGGGTTCTAACAGTAACTTACTTTAGAAGTCCATTATAAAAATGCAAATATACAAGAAGGTTGGTACCTAAAGTGTCCAGAGATATTTTTGAACACAGGACGTTTGTTTGAGTATTGCTCTAATGCGTCAACAAAAAAATGACAAAAGAATTACATATGCCGGACAGCATGTTCGACACTTATTTCTACATGTCCTAGGCGTGTTGGCTGATGCTGCTATGGCAACAAAATTGAACTGAATGTTCAAGGCTGGTTTTGGTAGTCCTGGAGGAGTTTTATAAAATGAGTTCGTGGAGGAAGAAGAGATTCTGTTGTACGAGGTCATGGAGCCTCAGTAATGTTTCTTTGTTGAATTGTATGCCAGGTAACATTTGATGATCATAATATGGACTGCATTTAATTTTACCAGCACTTTATAAACAGTATAATTCTTAGGATGCAAGCTTTAGCTTATAGCGATATAGTTTAAGCTTACATGTTCAGTATAGATATAATACTACACCATAAGTCATCCAGGTGATAGATGGACTGCAAACAACGGACTGAATAAGTAGGTTGTAAGAAGGTGGAGTGTGTTGTGCCAGATGCCACCCTGTGTTACTCTCTTACTGGTTTTGTTTCTTGTTTCTATCTTTATTGTGTTCCTCTAAGCAACATCCACTTCATTAATTTTGAGGAACATGTGCAGGTAGGGGAATAGAATCACTATCTCCAGAATTTGCTACTGCTGGGAAACCAAAGTTTGTGCTTTATCCAAGTCAAAGGCTACGGAGCCAGGAAGACATTAAACGTAATGGGTTTAGTCCCATCTCAGCTCCTCCAAAAGGCAATTTTCCACTAAATTCTTCCTCATCATCATATTGTTGTTC
>BRYF01000023.1:8512137-8514637 GCA_030159135.1 Actinidia polygama | reverse complement strand
CAAAGAGAGAAAAACAATGAAGGCATACTTCGAAAACTATTCGTGTATATTATCATTGAGTTCTCCTATATCCACATCGTAAGAAGTTGTTTGGCCCAAGTGGCCGAACCGAATTGAACAATGGATGGGATGGGATGGGATGAGATGGGATGAATATTTTTAATTTTTAGTATATTGACCTTCAAAGGTCAATGTCCTAAAATCTTATCAAATCCCTATGATAGTGAATAATTATTGTATATTCATGATCACGAGAATGGAGGAAATAATATGCTAGTGTAATATACAAGAAGAATTTAATTTTAATGGAATTTAAGGCAAATTATATTACTTCCAGGAAATAAATATCAAAATATTAGCACAAGTGGAAGGACCAATACTACTCTTACGATCATGGAATCCAAATTTGAGAGGATAAAAATAGAGACCATTTCACCCCCTTTTCGCTTATTCACAAACCCTAGCTTTCTTTGCCGCTACCACCAATGACCATAGCCACCACCCTCGCCTCGCCTCGCCTGACATCATCCCACACTTGTCTTTTCTCTTCTTCCTTCACCTTTTGTCACTTACTCCTCCAGAGTTCATCGCCATCAACACCACTAACCACTGTGACATTTGGTTCCTCATCCTCTATGTCAACCCCCTCCCTTCCACTCCCACTCCCACTCCCACCCCTCAATCCCTTTACTCAAAACCCTAACCACTCTCATTGTTGAGATGGTTACCTAACACACTAATCTCGCACCTTGCGAACTTGGTCTCGCTTTTCAAAGGTAATAATTGGTTATGTGCTCTGGCGCAAGTGAATTATGTGTCCGATGAAAGTCAAACTATGTAGGGTCAAGTCAAACACGTGCAACATTAGTTTTTTACATGTTTCACTTGTACTCAATACGGGATTGAATTGCACTAGACTCATAATAAATTTGTACTACGATGTACACAAAAAGTCACACCCACTGTAGATTGTGATTGCAAGTAATTTGTGGGAACTAGTGCGAGTTTTGTAGATATTGATAGTGATTGCAAGTAATTTGTGGGAATTAGTGCGAATTTTGTAGATATTGATAGATTGGGTTGTCGCCGTGGCGTTGTAAAATTGTGGTGGATCAAGTTGCTTTTTTGGAGACGATGGTGGTGGTTAGGACAAGGCGGAGGGACAAAAAAGCGACAATGTTTGCTAGTTTTTTTGTGTGTGTGTGTGAGAGAGAAAGGAATGAAGAGATGGTGGATGGCAATGATGGTGGCCTGCGTTGGGTGTTGATGGCAGTGGTGGGGTTGTTTTTGCACCGTGTGGTAATGGTTTGGCCATATTGATTGTGTAGAGAGGGTGGTTACAAGAAGTGGGTATTGTAAGAATTATTAGGGTGTAGTGAGATGGTTTTCATTAGGAGGTAAAAGGGTCCCATTTTTTTTTAAATTCGCCTAGATGCTTCATACTAAAGATATTCAGGGACTCATATCCATAAAAATAGTATTAATTGTCCTACATACCATTAATATGAAATTTCTCCATCATTAAAGGAATGGGAAACAACCAATTCACACAGGTGCAAAGAAATGGGGAAAGAGAGGCCCCAGCTCTCTTGTTGGACACGCGGGGTTTTTGGGTTATGTATGTGGATTGTGGACCGCCCAATCCAACCCAACCCTACCATGGAAAATAACTAAAGAGGACGATGTACAATATTCGATATTTCTTTATGTGGATACGGTGGTTGCCAAATAGATATGGTTCCACAGTTTTCACTTATCTAATGCTCACAAAATGGTCCCACTTTGCTTGCCAACTTTGAATTCATAGATTTTTAACTCCATAAATTATTTTATATTTACATGAAGTATGAGTCTCATATTATCACTTAGCTATGGACTTACATCTTGTGTATATAATTCATGGAATGTCTTAACTTTATTCTTTTAATTTTTAACTACAAATGTAAAAAATTCAATTTTTTTTTATGAACCTAAAATTACGCACCAACAAACTTTCAACTTTTAAACTCCGCTACGTAGTTTTTAGTTTTTAATTAGAGTCTACTCTCTAAGTCTTGACACTAGCTAGAACAATCGGCCTCGACCTCACCACAGGGGGAGAGGGTGGCCTTGGGTTGCAAATAAATTCATTCAAGTCGAGTTTTAGGTGCTAGCTTAAATTTATTTATAAAGTTTTTAGACATAGTTTGCGAATCTTATAGCAACCAACTAGATTATGAAAAGAGTATTGTTAAGAAGTGTTTGAAGTTTCATGATTTGATTATTATCACATCTTAGAAGTAGAGGTATTTATGTGATTGATTATAATAGTTAGCGTTTTAGAAATCCAAATTGTTAGCCCATCACCCCATTATTGGTTCCACAATCTCTATAATAGTGGCCAGGTGCATATACTTCATTAAATATTTTTGTTAATAAGCTTTTGTAAGACATGCACTCGTTAACTGGACCTTTAATTAGTACTATATGAATTGATATTCGATATCATTATGTTTTCACA
>BRYF01000023.1:8489637-8499637 GCA_030159135.1 Actinidia polygama | reverse complement strand
AACTAGAACCATATATACTGATTCCTCCAGTGCCCTGCAGCCAGTGAACACCGTAATATTTTTAAAGAAGATCACATTCTAGTGGAGAGAGAGAGAGAGAGAGAGGGAGCTCACGTCTCCTTCAGTGAAGTCTCCTCCCTGGATCATGAAATCTTTGATAATACGGTGGAAGGAGCATCCTTTGTAACCATATCCTTTCTCCCCTGCAAGATATTTCTTTTAGTTTCTTTTATAGGAAAAGGAAATATTAAATTTAGTGGCATACAATTCTTTTTCCAATACCAATATAGCTACATCCGCCAATATGTAATTATCTCCATTGGTATGTCAAATTTTTATATAACCAGTTAACTACAGAGAAACATCTTGAGATTAATATCCACGTTTTGAGTTTCAGAGTTCTACAGCTTATGCACATCTACTATCAATATTGACAAAGGCAGTGACCGTCCAGCACCATCTAAGTACGTGTTTTTGAAAATACAAAACTGCACGTCTGCCTTTACAATATTACAAATAATAATACTAAAGGGTGTGCCATTTCTACAGGTACATACACATTTCTTACCCTGCATACAAGCAAATGGGTTTAAAAAAAGAGTACACTATAACCTTAAAAAAAATGATTCTACAAAAGAAGAGCTTGCCTGTGCACAAAGTGAGAAAGTTCTCAGCAGTTTTTGGAACAATATCGCCAAAGAGGCCAATTACAATCCTACCAACAGGTTCACCCCCAACTTCCACATCGAAGAAGCACTTGGTCGTCACTTTAGCCTGCAGCTCAAGATTCTAAAAGAAAAACCATGTAAGATGTTTAAATTAAATACGTAGTGTAAGACTCACATCTGAGATGGTCCATGGCAACCTCAAAGGAGCCATCATCAAAAAGCATATGCAGCTATGCTCGAAGTTACCATGTATCAAGGAAGTGTTCGTATACATTCCACACAATCACAAGCTGTCCCACTGATGTGGGACTGGGCTCTCACACGTAGGTTCCACAAAAATGCTTGTTTTGAATCTATTATAGTTTGATGCCCATTCTAAATTCTTTGCCAGCATTCGAGAATTATTTTTTTTATATCTGAGCCCAAACACGAGAAGCAAGATGTGACTTAGAATTGTCACGAGAAGTTCTTAATAGAATTTGTACAACAAAAACCCATTTTCCAATATTTGAGACAAACATGAGATATACAAAACAAAGTCTGTAGAAAACAGATAGAGTGAGGTACTTACGCTGGCCATGGAGTTGGTACACACCATTCTTCGGTTTGCAACTGTAGGTACTTTAGATAGGTATGTTGTGGAAAAGTACGATGCATGGTGAGACCTTGATGCCAGTACTGTACTCAAGAAGGATGAAGCTTTAACTTGAAAACAACTTGGCTTCAAATGTTTTAGTCCTGATATCATAGGCCGTTGAACACATGAAGCATCTTGCCTAAAACTTCCCTGAGAAGTAATAAATTTAACTGGTCATGATGAATCAGACAAGCACAAAACATGAAGCGTAAAATTCAACCATGCAACTACCCTGTTTAAGCAGTGCAACCTAACAAAGCAAAGTTGAGTGTAAACAATTCTTCCCAATAAATGCATGTCGCGGTACTCATAAAAAAAAGGCCTTGGCAATGTATGAGTAACGGTTTGCTAAAACAGAAACTATTAAACAATAACTTTCACAGTAAAAAAGCAATTTCATCTCTTTTTATTTTTCTTTCCAGCCCTCCACATAGTGAACAGGATCAAAAGAAAAAAGAACAATGTCTGAGATTCGATTAACTTGAGCAAATACGCATTCTGAAATGAGAAGAAATCAAGACTTGAAAAAGAAGAACAAATGAGAAGCAACATTCATATGAAAAAGCATAACACAAATTCTGAAACTAAATTTCTGCACTCTACTTTTCCATTACATTTCACCTTCATAGTACATCAATGGCAAAAGTGCATGTGATATTCCTAAGAACTAACCAACATGCACATAAATGTTCGTAATTGAGATATTCATATCACTTGCACCACATACATGAATGACTCTTAAGTTACATTCTTGAATCACCCCATGCATGTAAAATGCGTGCATCTAGTGTTGAAAAAACTGGATTTTTAAAGCCACTTTTAGTGTGAATAAAATTGACTTCAATAGTCACCCATGGCTGAAGGGTTGTGTCTATTCAAGGCGCCTCTTCGCGTAAAGAATTGCGGCTTTTCATGGTGGTCTTTTCCTCCTCTATATAAACCTCATCCTCGCTCCATTATTCATTGATTCAATTCTTAAGTCAGTCAGTAAATAAATAAGAGAGTTCCTATACTGTTGAGTCACTATGCAAACATATTGAAGTGTGTCTCATCTAAGTGCATAAAGATAGTTGTATCCTCGGAAACAAAAGTCCATTAATCGTTAGCACCTCAGTGAGAGCGAAAGTTGTATTAAGGGAACTATGTCAAACATGGGCCTCAATCTATTTCTTCTAAATTCTGCTTTTTGTTCGGTCTGTAAGTTTTAATTTAAAATTTAAAATTCAGGTTTTGTTTATGATTTATATTTTTCAGAATATAGTTTTGATTCACAAATGGTAAACACACATATTATTTTATAACAATCTTAAGAAAAAAAATTGTTTATTGTTTGTGATATATTTTGTTCTATCACTTTGGTTTTGCCTGTTATTACCAGATATGGAAGCAGATCAATCAATTTGGGAATAAGGGGTTTGAGTCATTAATTGATTTATGGAGGAAGAAATTTCCAATGAGCATTTTTTCTTGTGTTTCGTTGTTTCATTGTGAAATCCAGAAAGACTTTTATGTGCATTACTGTGGTAGAACTTAGTCATAAGCTGAAAAAAATGAATCAATCAGCGGGTCGAGTCGGCAACATGACTTGAGGGATTGAATGATTCAATGGAGTGGGTATGTTGTCAAGGCTTGGTTGCAAGAGCTTTCATATTCAATGGGCTTCGACGTCACAAAAGATTTCATAATCACCGGGGCTTCTTCATCGGCATTTTCTAGTAGTCATCGTGGCCGCACCGTAAAACTGAACGTCACCTTGACTGAAGAAGAAGACGTTACTATCTGGCTACCCAGTGTTGATTGGGTTTTTCTTTATTTTGGCGGGACTTAATATAAGAACCTGGCCTAGATATCATGGGTCAAAATTCAAAGCCAGAACTATACGTTGATTGTTTCATTTTTGAATCTATACGTTTGTATGTATTACCACTAAATCAAGAGATTTTGGTCTTTATGATAGAATAGCGGGCCCGGGCCACGCATGTTATGGTTGGAAGTTCAAATTTCATTGCCAATTAACAAGGGATAGGTGCTATGACTAGGCTGGGCTAGTAAGTCCAAAAATTACAATTTTTTTAACAGGTTTGTGTGACAACAGTTAATATGTAACTGTCATATAAATCCATCATATGGATATAGTTAAAGGCCTTAAGGTTGACATAAATTCATATTTATGTAGATACTGATGCCTTAAAGTTTCAGACACAAGCCTCAATCCGTTTCTTCTAAAATCTGCTTTTTGTTCGGTCTGCAAGTTGTAATTTACAGTTTCAAATTCAGTTTTGTTTCTGACTTATATTTTTCAGAATATGGTTTTCATTCACAAATGGTAAACACGCATTATTTTCTAACATCTAGAACTTAGATAATATTAACAAATTATACCAACGAAGTTAGTACAACTCTCAGCGATCCTTTCGAATATGTTGAATCATGAAAATGTCTCAGATTCTCCTCTCGTGAATTACACCCATGGGAACTTGGTTTAATAAACAAAACTATAATATAGTGCAACTCACTACAACTTACTGTAGGACACGTCAACAAATCAGAATGAAGTAGTTTCAAAGGTTCTTTAGACTATTTTGAGGACTGCTCGAATAGTAAACGATGCGTTATCTAGTCTGCTAGTCTTCTCAGCATATGCATTATTAGCCGACAAGACATACAGAGATCTATCCTCTTCTGTTCCAACACAAGATCACCATTAACATTTCTAACGTTGGCCAATACTAACATCACGCAGACCAAAAAAAAATATTTCACAGAATAAAAGAATTTTTAAATGGAAGTGAGATTTTTAGTCATATGATGAACATGGTAGACCCTGTTAAGAGGAACACAACTAGCATTTGATCTCGACGCATTCCCTTTACCACTACCTTCATTTCTATTTGGTGAATGAAGTTGTAGGCTGTCAAAATTGCATTATTTGCCTTGAATTCATGCAAACTTGGAAACAAAGCACCATCCTCACTTAAGTGATGAGAGTAACTAGAGTCAATTATTCAGTCCCTCGTGTAATCGGTGGTTGTACTTTCACCAATGTAAGTTAATGCAGGTTCCTGGACATCTCCTTTGCATTCATCACCTTGGTGGATAAACAAGTATCCAACTCATGGTTGCGAGAATCCATCTCTTCAATTTTGTTCTTGGAAGTTCTAACATTTCCTTTAACAATTTTTTAACGTAAAAATTTCTTCTTAATATGCACAAGATTTACCAACTAGTAGCATATTTATTCTCTTTTTGGCTTCATTGTATGATCTCCTACTCGATTTTTCTTGCCTTGCTCTTTTTGATTTTTGCCCTTCCTATTGCTCTTTGGATTTATCCTTTCCAATTCTTCTCTTGCTCTTGTTTTTTGTTTCGTATATTACCAAAAATATGGCCTCGTCGTTCCTAGAAATTGAAGCAGTTGGCATTTGCTTGGCTAAAGACTCTTAATTAGCAAGCAGAATTTCAAAATCTACAATTCTAGGCTGGTTTACCCACCTTGCATGGATGCCAAGAACAGTACATACTCTTTCTTATTACTCGAATGCGATTGCTTCATAATCTTGCTCCACTTACAGGCTCTACTGGATCAAGTTGACATATGATATTCACCTTTTGAAATATTGAGAAATAGTCTACCTAGACGATTCACACACTATATTAGTAACTATTGGTCGAATTACCCCACATTTTAGTTTTATTGCGCATATTATTTGTTCAATTTAATCGTGTTTGCCACAAGTGTTTTAAACGGTTTTGCAGATCAAAAAGGAGCATAAAGGAGATCAGAAGAGGCGAGGATGCGAGAAGGAATGGATTGGGAGTAAAAAATGCAAAGGTTATTCAAGCCTCAACCGATTGAACTTGTAGGTTCTACAGGTTGAGAGGGAACAGAAGGTTCAGGAAGCAACTCCCAACCAGTTGAGGATGAAGTCAAGCAGAATGTTCAGAAGGCACTCCTAACCGGGTAAGGAAAACCCTCAACCGGTTCAACTTCTGCAGAAGACTTCAACCGCCCTTCTCAACCGGTTCAGTTCAGAAGCCCAACCGATTGAACTTTATCAGAAGCATAAACCGCCCTTCTCAACCAGTCCATACTCAAAGCTCAATCGGTTGAACATGATCAGAGGACTTGGACCGCCATGTTCAACCGGTTGAACCCTGAAGCAGAGCAAATAATTAAGGAGAAAGAAAGCGGCTCAACCAGTTGAGCCCTGTCTCAACCAGTTGAATAAGAGTGGTGGAGTATTAAATGCAGATTCAAATGCAGCTTTTTACTAGCAAAAGAGTCTTTTCAATTCTCACTCTTCCAAGTCTATAATAGAAGAAGAATCTCAGCAAAAGGGAAGCCTTGAATCCCAAGTTTGAAGACACTTTTAGAAGTTGATTTCTTAGCTTTGAAGTATTTCCTTTTTTCACTTCTTCTTTTCCATTTTCGCTTCTGTAGTTTCAGCTTATAGCTAGTAAGATTTGAGAGGTAGAAGAAGAACATTTGTTGGGAGTTGAAGTTTGTAATTATCTATTTCAATGTTTGAATTCATTTATGCTAATTAGATTTCAGATTTCTATTTCAGTCTTAAATTGATTTTAATTCCTTTTATTTTCTTAGTTTATTTCATATATATGTTTAAGTCTTGCTCACTAATGGAAGGCTAAATCCTTAGGCTTGTTCCAAGAACTATGTCCTCATCCAAAACCCTTAGGATGAACTAGTTTCTTCTCTCATTTTTAATGGGTTGAATGTTTATCCATAGTCGATTAGTGGTCATTTTAAGATCAAAACTTGGAATTGTATACATCTTTGATTATTTGTCAACAAGAGTACTTGGTACAAATAATGCTTAGATCACTTGCATTCTAAGTATTTGAAATAACATACAAATCCATTTTCCAACTCAATAGATACATCCTTAGACAAAATATATGATTTCATTGCAAAATCTTCCAACCAAAATAATCTTGCCTTGATAATTGTTGAGTACAATAAGAGAGAAGAAATTAGAACACCTAAGTGAGGAGAAGGGACTAAGTAATTGGACCATGCCATTTTTACATATTTGCTTACAGACTCAATTTACGTTAATTGATCTGAAAAATCCAAAAACACATATTTTTACAATTTTTCTACTTGCACCATACTTAATCATGCATTCTTAGCTCCCTATGGAGATGATCTCGGTAGTTTCGAGTATTATGCTACATTGATAGGTTCATGCGCTTGGGAACTGCACAAGTAGACAACATCACATCAGATCAGTGACAAGCACTAGAGTAGTGGGTAGTGGTGCTAGCCCATTCTAAATCATTTGAAGGCTTGAGTCTAGAAGTGTGCCCCTTTGTAAAGAGTTGTTCCAACGTCTCTCTCTTCTTCTTTTTTCCGAATATGTTCAATCAAGTCTATGGAAATGTAACTAGGTAAGGCAAACAAAGCCTTTCCAAATCTTACCTTCCAGCATTCTCAGGTGTATCTGCTCAAATCTTGATATCACCTTCATCGACATTTTCCCAAAGATCTTGCCCTTGAAGATAAATCTTCATACAAGGTTTCCAATACTAGTAATTGGCGCCATTGCTCTTCCCCATGCCAAACTGGTTCAAAGCACCACAATTGACAACCATCAGGGCAAAGAACCAATCAATCAAAAGCCCAAAGTTCATCCATTCCTTCTTCACCCTACTCATAACTAAAGGTGGCAAATGGATCATGTTTTGTGTCGCGATGTGCCCATTTTTAATCTCGTGTCGTGCCCATTGATAAAAACCTAGGCCCGGCCCGGCCCATTCGTGCCTAATCGTGATTGTGCCATGCCATATATTTTTATTATTATGAATGAGTTTAATGCGTCAAAAAACTATAATTATTTAAGATTTGTTCACATAAACGTGCCTTGCCATGCCCAAAAAATAGTGGCCCGATCAGGTCCATCATTGTGTACATGTCGTACCCATGCTATCCCGATCCAATTGACACCTCTAATCGTGATCAAGCCCTTAACACAGCTCTGATAGCAGCTTCAGAGAACACACTCTCAAATAATGCAACTAGAGACACTAGATTGCATTCCCAAGAGTCCCAAACAGTTGAAGAAATCAAGACTTTGAACAAGAATAACAAATGAGAGCAACTCACATATGAGAGCAGAACACATATTTTGAAACTAAAATTTCGGTCTCTACTTTCCATTACAATTCACCTTCACACTACATCCATAGCCAAAGTACGTGTGGTATTTATAGGACCTAACCAGCATGCACCTAGTCATGTTAGATTAGCCTAGGTAATTAAGACATTCATAACCCTTGGCCCCTCACTAGCTTTCCCGGATTCTTTAAATACCCCTATACTTCATGAGTATTTCTATAATACATATGGAATAGCATCCGAAGGTTTTCTAAAAATTTTCTACTATGTAAATGGGACGGTCAACAACTAAAACACCTCAAAATGGAGGTCAAATCAACCATACATTAAGATCCTAATTATATAGCTCCAAAGAATTGCAATAAATAACGGAAACAATTAAAATGATTCCATATAAATTTTTTGATTTCATTCTTATGAGTTTTTTAAAAATAAATATTATTTAAGGTTTTGCTATACTTACTTTGTCCCCTATGAAGAAATCTCCTGGTTTCGTCCCTGCTTGAATTACCTACATTAGCAACTCACCTATCTACATAATGACTCTTTAGTTACATTCATGAATCACTTGTCTTAGTATTATGTGAGTATGATGATTTGACCAATATGTGTGGAAACCCTAACCGGCATAGACATTTGGGAGATAAAGAAGAAGAAGCAGGTTTTGATAACAACACGTCATTTCACAGGATGCAATAGAAGAAAGAAAAAGGTAGAAACAGAGATGCAGGCTGACCTGGTACTGGGATTGGAACTGGAAAGCACGGCAAGGGGCTGAGATCACTTGCGTCCCTGGGAATGCACAGACCATGGCTAAATTGGGATAGGGAGCCTTACCGCTTTGGTTTGAGGCCTTGCTGGCTTCAGGATTTGGTAGCTTTTAGACAAGGCTTGTTGAGCACTAGACACAAAACAGGCGTTTGATAACAATACAAAGCAAAATCTGATATAACATGCGCAGTGGGACAAATTGCCCTCGAATTCTCCGATGAATCCTTCCAATTTTCCGCCGGACGCTACCCCACCCAAACGGTAAATTCAACTGAAAATATAACCAAATAAATAATTTAGAAATAAAATACTCCTAACTGATTTTTTATTTTTGATATCAGGATATACAACGGAAGTTTTTCTTGATAAATTTCGCCTTAAACGATAGGTTGAATGTTCGCATAACATTTTGAGGAAAACTATGTACGCAAAAGTGTGCAAATAAAAGACACGCTTTTTCTGATTAATTATATCAGGATCTTTTTAAGAATACTCAGGACTATGAAAAAAAGAAGAAGTTATAATAGCTAATTAGCTAATTAGTGCCTAAAAAGTTCATTTTAGAAATCTGTGGATGCAAATTAACTAGTCTTAGAGCATCACATTAAGCTAGAGCTAAAGGATTATTTAGTTAATTTAACTAGTAAAATATTAGAAAGTGTTTATATCCGACTAACTAAAATAACCCATAAATTTAATATTACTAAATTTTTTTAACTAGGCACTATTCATTCTATATATACTATTTTATTGTTTTATTTAAAAGAGAGGTTGTTATAGTTAAACTTTCAAAAAGTAACAAGCTAAAATAGAATTTGCAGCTTGTGAGTTATAATTTGACTCAAATTTAGTGATGCTAGTATTGATGCTCTTGTTAGATTTCTATTCGGTTACTTTTTCTTATTGTTGGAGTTACATTTATCATAGAATATACGTTATTCAGTTGCCATATACAAAACGTGAATATTACTGAATCATAATTAGTAATATTTTTTTAATTCAAATTCATGTTTCTAAGTTTTTAAAATCAAAAATGTTTATCCATGGGATGTTTTCTAAGATTACAAATTGACACATTCTCAATTTTTATACTTGTTAAATCCTCACAAATTGATATATTCTCAACTTTTAATTTTTGTGTTTGAAAAAATCTCACAATGCATAGTTGATAGTTATTTATTTTTATAATTTCATATTGATAACTTTTCACTAGTTGTTGAAATTGACATTGGCTTTTCTCAATGTAGATTTCAAATTAAGTGATATTTTCTCAATTTTCTGAATGACTTTGTAATATAATACATGATAACTTCTCAATTTTTTATTAAAAAACTTAGCAATTTATAATTACTCAGTTTTATTGGATATTAATAATTTGATGATGTTTTTATTGTGTTTTATTTTGATGTAGAAAAATAGATTATCAATTAATGATAACTTTTATTGATTGATGAAATTAATATTGATAACTTCAAATTCACTTGGACAGAATTCTTGAGTATTGAATTTTTATTAAATACAAATGGGTATATTTGGATTGATTTCCAAAAACATCCAAAATTTTAATTGTTCTCTATATTTAAATGTTACGGTACATTGTACAAATGGTCTTTAAAGTATGTGCATTATATTCCTTTGATCCTTTGTATTTTAATTTTGTCAATTTCTCTCAACCGTCTTTCAGTTACATTTTCCACAATCTTATCTTTCAGTTTCCAATATTTTCTCCAATTATTTTAATTTCAAATCTTAAATTAAAGAAACACACAACAGTAAAAGCATGTGCGA
>BRYF01000023.1:8479637-8484637 GCA_030159135.1 Actinidia polygama | reverse complement strand
ATAACTGGCATACATATAGGAGGAGCGGTCGTGTGAGTCTCTTTGATGAGGTAGTGGAAATTAGCAAGTTCCACACTGCGGTTGTTGAGTTAATTTGCAGGTCCCACTTGTGGAGGTATAACTCTGTTACATGTTTGACGAAGCAAGGAAAATCCTATTTGCAATTCCCTCTTTTATAATAGTATGAGCATTTATTCATTTTACGCTCTGTTTTTCTGAGTGTGAAATATGTTTCTTTTGTAGGCATTTGGTTCCAATAAAATATGGCATACATTACATGGACTTGGGTAGCGTCGGCTGCGGGCATGTGTATCATTGTCGAATTCATCTAATTCCCGTGTGAAGGACACGTGGACACGAAAAAATATTCGTATTTATTTTACAAGGTCCATGGAGGAATTTATAAGTGTTGAGTGTTATGCATTTATAAGAATCCATGTGAATAGAATAAGGCCAGAACTTGTGATCTCACCCATGACACAATAGCGCTAGTTTACTAAATTTGGACTATCCAAGCTTATGTTAATGATTTTAACAGCCAGCAAAGATTACCAGATTTATATCTAGAAAGGTGCGATGCATGGAACATGGAGGGGAATGTTGAAGAATGACATTAGAAACAACAGACTTTAGGCATTGGAATAGAATCCAAGTCATGTACACAATGATATGATTGTTTTAGGTTGAAATGCTTTGTAACAAAAATATTAGTTGATGCAACCAAGATTTTAGCTAATTAATATTTTAGTTTCCCTTATTTTGAATTTAGAATCATGTTAGGAATATCGCAGTTTTAATTTAGGTTGCCTACGATATAGTTTCCTTATTTGTTTTTATTTTTTATTTGTTTCTTGTTTTCCAAGAATTAGGTTTATTATAAATATGCTTGTAGCCCTTTGTGCAAGGAGGAGTTGATGATTATTAATAAAATTGAGAGTTAGAGAGAGTATCTCTTCTTTTTGTTCCAACTTTTGGGTATTCTGTGTGAATCAACCAATCGTTGATGCCTTTATTCCCGGCATTATGTATGAATCAACGGGTTTAGAGAGACATTTTGTTTCCGGCATTCGTAGAATCAACGGATTCAAAATCGTTTATCCTTTTCTATTCTTTTTCATGCTCCATTAGAAGTTGTCAAGAATTGATGGTGTTGAAATGCAATTGTTGGCATTTAAAATTCATTGCCCTTAGCAGATGCAGGTGGAAGTGGTTGTCTTCCTCACCCCCGTCCATCCCACACCCATTAGCACATTAATTCGTGGAAGTTAACTTATTAAACAATATTCAGGGTCTTGATATGGCATATTTTACATTTAAAACCGTTGCACTGACTTAAAATGCTAAATGTTTATTAAAAAAACCTAATCTTAATAGCAACCGAACATAGGAGAATGTCGAAATAGGTTTGAGAGGACACTTTACATTTAACCAAATGTGGCATTATTAGGAAAAAATTATTGTGTCTTTGATGTTTTTTTTTTTCGAGTGAACATAACATCCATGCTAAATTCGAGGAAAAATATAGAAATCCTTTCATGCAATATCCATCTTATTATCTTGAATGATCTTGGGATTTGTTTATTGACACGTCAGTTATGTACTCACATTATATATATTAACAAATAGTCTTCAATTAGAATTTATGGTGTCATTTGCTCAGACATCACTTTGTCTATTTGTTTTTCCGTTGAAATGTTTAGTTTAATATGCAGAACTGAGATACCAACTATATGTGGTCTTTTGATGGTAGTTCTCAATATTCAGATTGTTTGGTAGCCGAGTTGGCGAAAGTGCGGGTGAAATTCCCTCCCTCCTGCATGGTCGCGAGTTCCAATCCCGCTTGCGGGTAGTAGTGCTCATGAACCAGATGCTGTGTGGAGGGCACCTTGTTACTGCCTGCACTTTGGTGGGGCTATTGTGATGGGCTGTCCTCCACCGCTGGGCAGTGGTTATCTCGCAAGAGCGCCATGGGGTGACGCCCCTAATCAGGACAGGTCATTCCCCGGGTGGGGAGCTACATTGGTTGCCTTTTCCACCCTTTTATTTGGAACACAAAAAAAGCTTGTTATTTGGTCTTTAATCCATTTTTTTTATTAATTTGATTATTTCCCCCCTTTTTCCCTTGTCCTACGAGGGGCCTTGAACACCTTGAGCTCAAATCAACCCAACGCCCACAAACAAATCTGAAACAACCCTCAAACAGTGAATGAAATATAGCCTAAGTTGTGTAAATGCTCTCTTTGCATCACATTATTAATTATCGTAGAAGAGAGGGCCGACCTCGATGCAACTCTAAGGTAGCACCATTGCAAGTTGGATTGCATGGGATTGAAACACAGAAACACATATAGGGAGATGCACACCTAACTGTCCCCATATCCGTATTGGTGAGAGCCTTGTGTAATGGGTTGGCCTTTTTTTTGTTAATTATGAGAGAAACATGAGCAGCCAGACACCCATTAAGTACTAACTGGGCGTAACTTTTAAGAGAGAAACATGAGCAGAATTGGTGGTCTGTAGGGTGGTGCTGTGGTAATGATGTGTATGTGTGTTGAATTTAGAAACAGAGAAAAATGGAAAATAGAAGGAAGAAAATGGCATTTTCTTCTTTACCAAATTGTTATCATTTATTTACTTAAAAAAATGTTAATGTTATTTTTTTGTACAATTGTCTAACCACATGGGGATGACAACATTTTGAAGTAAAGAAAGTCAAAGTGAAATCGGGCAGAATTAAAGGGGTTAAAAGAAATCTTATGTTTTTTTTCCAACTTCCATCTTGCTCTTATTATACCTTTTTTTGTTGTTAATTTTTCCAAGCATCCGAATGAGCCCGTCTGAAATAATTTTCATGATGCTTCTTTCTTAGTTTCCCTGTATACACTCCGAGTGCTTTTACCCTTCTCTTGTTTTTGTGCTCCTTCTTGGCATGCTCACTCCCTTATCTGCCAAACAGTTTCATCCTTTAATACAACTACTCACCTTTTTTCGGACTGCGCGTTATGCATCCCACCTGAGTATGAATCTTGAGTTTTTGCATGTGTAATGTTTCTAAACAAAAGAACTTGGCACGGTTAACCTTGAGATGACTTCAAAGCAAGATGGTGTGTGAAAAGAGTACATGATTCAAAGCATGTAAGAGAAACAATTCTAAAACTCTATGAGAATTAACGAGGCACATTGTAATTTTGCAAAGCCAAAGGAATGCTCTACTTGTCGAATTCATTTCCAGGACAGTTTCGTACCTGGACAAGGCAATTACTGGATGATGAGATTACTTGCAATTAATCATGAGGGTCTAGTTTAAATTTTATATTCTACTCAAGTCTCTGGTGAAGGAAAAAAATGGCACAGGTTAACAACTCCCTCATTCCATTCGGATGTATTGTACTTGAATGTTTAGAGTTCTGGCAATTTCTGCATGCACTATTGTGAAACTTGGATCAGAAATCTTTTGCCTAAAAGCCACCCGAAGCTTGCGTTTTATTTTTGGGCTAAAATTGAAATATTAGCTTAATTAAATTCAGTTCCGCAATCTCATTCAGTCCCTTTATCTTATAATGCTAGAATGTATGTTTTCCAACAGATTGGACAACAGAAGTTGGCGTTTGGGCTGAACTTCAATGCTAAAGGAATTGTTGATTGCTATGAGAGAGATCTTGAGAGTCTTGCTTTTGGTCATAGGCGTGATATTGAATTTAAGATGATTAAAGGGGATTTTCAGCTCTTCGAGGGAAAATGGTCTATCGAACAGGTAACGATTGTCATTGACATCCACTGGATTCTGGCTGATATGCTGGTGAATCAGCAATTTAGGTGTTAAGGATGTTTCTGCAGTTAGTGATGGACATTTTTTGTTTTCTGTATTCCTAGCCATTCCTTCATTGCATTTTTTTAATGTTCATACGTAAAGTGAGACGCAATTGGTATCATGGTCTATAAATTGGATCAACTAAGTTCTCTCTCACTTTTTGTTAATATTTGTCTGTGTCAAATGACGAGCTGATCAAACGGTTGAAGTTGTTTCACTTACTTTAATTTCGGGTTTTGTTTGTTATATTTAGATGTTATTGAGGACATACCTTAAAATGATTGATGCAAAATTGAGGCCAATGTTTTACTTCTCTTTTGAGCTGTCTCTCTCTCTCTCTCTCTCTCCCCTGTTTTTGTATGCCAGTGGACTTGGGTATTTACATCACTCCACTTGAATTTATTTTGTTCAAAAAAATTGTGCAGGAATAGCAATCAAAAGGCTGCACAGTTGGAAATGCTTGTTTGATTCGTCTTATTTGATAACTTTAATGACTTTGTGGGCCACATAGAATAGCTGATAATTTTTTGTATATTGCGTTGTGCAGTACAATACAAAAAGAAATGAAGACAAGTATTCCTTGGAAGGCCAAGAATTTCAGACAACTCTTTCATATGTTGTTGATGTGGAGCCAAAACTGTGGTTGCCAGTTCGTCTTGTTGAAGGTAGACTTTGCAGAGAGATCAAAGTGAACCTGTCTTGCGTTCGTGTGGAAGCGCAGAAAGCAAATCAAGACAGTCCCGATAACTAGTCTGTCATTAGCACTATGTATAAATTATGTATACAGCGATTTTATTCAGTACAAAATCTGTTTTACCCACCATGTTTTGACCATGGTCCACTTCTTCCCCTTTTCACTTACAAATATTCATTTGACTAACAGTGTTCGATGCTTTGTCCTTCACAATAATTTTGTCATGTGCTTGTTTTGCCAGTTGTCATGAAAGAGGTTAAGTTAGTCAAATTTCCTAATAAAAACGTCAATTCATCAAATTTTCATATCAGAAAAACAATTAAACCCTCATTTCGTTATTCTATCCAATTTCAAACGCATATGTAAAATCCTGTTTGAGCTTATAGCTCGTAATTAGCTTCAGTTTTATTTTTTCTTTGGCAACAGTTTACTTGCTGGAGACCATGGTACACCAACATAATTATGATTACATCAAGAATGCGGGATAACTATTAA
>BRYF01000023.1:8456087-8461087 GCA_030159135.1 Actinidia polygama | reverse complement strand
GCGAATGCTCCAAACAAAGCCTTAGTTGCACAATTAATCTTTGAGAAATTAAACTTCCTTGTCGACGACCGAGAGAAAAGCTGTTCCTCCCCGATGTTCTTCTTCTGCTTGTTGCCATAGTCGTGTGTGTAAGGCCTTCGGCTGTGACCGACCTGCTTTCTTATTTGCCTCTGCAAACGCCTATCAATTCAATTATAATCAATACGGTACCATCTCAAAAAAATCCGGCAATAAAAGGACTCCGATCGCTGCTTCTGAGCTAAGAGGTTTCCCAATTGCACTCGTTGTCATCATCGTATTTAATCAGGTTTGTCTTCAAGTAGGGTTTGTGTTTTGCTAGTTCTTTGTTTTTTGGATTGATCGGAAGCTGTCATTAGGGTTTCTTACTTTAATTTCCATCTCCTAATTCGGTTTCACTTTTTCATGTTCTCATAGTATTTTTTGATCATCACGCGACTCATTTTGGGGCTTTTCGTTAGCGGGTATTGAGAATTGTACAGCTACATGTAATGTTTCAATTTTGATGTGTAATGGCAATCAACTATGCCTGCCCTGTCACTTTATGTCGTGGTATCAACCAAATTGCATAGTTGAGCTGGTCTTTTTGTTGGAAAATGATTTGTAATTTAATGCACACAAAACTTTTGGTTTTGCTCCTCAAGTACCCATTCACCCACTTCTAATATTTGAACCCATAAATAAAGCCCCAATATTCTATTGGTATCTACAATGGTTGCCGGATTTTCTTTGATGAGGATACCATGCGGGTTAGTAATGTAGCTCTAGAAAGGATTGAGTTAATATCAACAAATATGGGCTTAAATTGCTTTGTCCTTTTTTCTTTGATTATCTTAAAAGTTAAATCAAAAGCAATTGAGAACAAGTAGCCGGAGCAACCCAACTAGAATCCACAAACCGACAAAGCCAATGCCAAAGGACAATGCAGAAATAAATGATCCAAAGCTTTCCCATTCCCCTACACATGATACACCATTGAGGACAAAGATAGCTATTAGGTCTCCTTTTATGATGAAGAAAATGAGGCAAAGGATTATCATCAATTATTATGTGAAGCAAAAAATTGCAAGAGAAAATCCTTGAAGAGTGAAGAGTCCATGCCCATTTATTGCAAACATTAGGTTGCAATTTGCAAAGAAAACCCATCGAGAATGTCCAACAAGGATATCAACTCATCTTTTTCATGATCATTAAGTTTTTTGAAAAAATTGAAATTCCATGAAATGGGATTCACATTAGAAAAAGCCATAGAAGCAATGAATACGTTATGGAATCGAACCACTTATCGAGTAGAGCAAACATTCCTTGGTTGCGACATAGTCCATTATAACTATGTCACAAAAACTCTTTTTTTTAAGTACAAGAAATTAATTAAAAATTAACTGAATTTCCCGTATCAGTATTTTGTATCACGTTGTACTCATACCCAAATTTTGTATCTTCATTGTCAAACTGCAAAGAATGTCCATCAGTTATATAGGGAATACCCATTCTCGAGCCACATTTGAATAATTGATCCACTTGTTTGATCTGATCTTTAGGATTTCAATGGTTAGTGAACTTTGAAAGGGACTGGGGCCATAAAGCATGGTGCTAAGAAGAATAATGTCCTGAATCTGTTATTGTTATTTTCGATTATTCTCATGGATGCCATAAGGATCTTAGTCCCTTTTATGGAAAATTTGTTCGGTTTGTCGCAGAACTTTCTAGAAGTGGTTTTCATTGGACTAAGATCAGTAAGACAACAGCAAGTTGCTTTTTCTAAATCTTCCCTCAAAATGCTTTTGAAAATAAATAGGTACATTCAGGAGCAAATTTTCAGTATAATCTAAAAAGGCAAGCAACAGGTCCCTGTATAAGATATGGATTTTTACATAGCTTTCAAATTGGTTGATCAAAACAAAGGATTTGTTGATAGAAATGCTTACATGCTATAATCAATGCTTATGTTGTTGGCAGTACATTTGAATAATCGAGTGCTTTAGATATCAGCAGGAGGAGATGGCAGTTCCAAAGATTTTATTTAGGATTTAGAGAGCAGACCAAAGATCTTAATTTGGTGCTATGATAATTTATGGTGATCGTGCCTCCCCTGTTCATTAAGTTATTATAGTTTAATCGTCTATAATGTAACACATTTGTAAATTATCGATGTTATTTTTTCCGACAGTAGCCTTTTCCCCATAAATTAGTTAATTGGCTTTATCATATATTTTTTGGTACAGGCATGCGTTTGTTAATACAATATAGACAAGGTTGCTACACCTAACAGCATGAGTAGATGAGGACGAGTTGTTGCAAGTGAAGTAATGTGGGATTTCATATAGATGGGGGATTTGAAAAAGTTCAATTTATGTAATATCTGGTGTTTAGGAGCCTACAGGGTGAAGATGAACGTGCAAGAACAATTGTCAGGACAAATTGCAGCCAGGTGCCTAATCAAGCTGGAACTCCGTTGCCTGGACAACCTCAGCATAATGGAAGTTCTTTTTATAACCAGACGCAGAAATTAGGGGGTCATCATAATACACTGAATATGGAGCTTGAGTTAGCAAAAGCACGCACATTTATGCAAGAGAAGATGTAAGACAATCCCTTACCATTCACCATGCTCATTATGATTTCAGTTAAAAATGTGTTAACTATATTTGCGTATGTTGAGGTGGGCATGATTTTGTTGTTTGCGAAAAGGGGCTTGGGGGACCTGGATTGGGCAGAAAATGGTGCATGCCAACATTTTGTTTTCATGTGAAATAAGAAATCAGGGGTCAACATCTGAAACTTCAATGTAGTCACATTCAAATGGCGCTATTCATGCTTTGTTGCTGGTAAAAATCAATTTATAATAATACTTCTGGATAGTACTTCCTTGTTCTCTTTTCTGGAGGAGTACAATAGTAATGTTTTTTCAACATGTTTCTGTATATTGTCACCCTTAGGGCGACCCAAACTAGACCGTTCTTTGTGGTATTATTATATTTTATTTAAAGAACAGAATATCACTAAGAATGCATATTGGGGCACAATAAATTCACCATAAGGAAAGAATAAAACATAAATCGCATTTCACACATTGCTTTTCCCAACTTTAGAACTAAAAACAAATAGGATCACCTTAAATGATGGTGAAACTGAAAACAAAAAACATTATCCCATATACGGACATGCCTTTTGTATCTTAGATTTCTATCCTGAAAGTTCTTGCATTTCTTTTCAACCAAATCACCTAAAACAAAGGCGAAATTACACAACAATGTAGTTCTCAAGTCTTCTTTTTGGAACCAAAGTGATGACAAGCATGGAAAGAAGAAAAATGACACATTTGGAATTTAGTCTTAGTTGTGAATAACTATGAGTCTGTGTTTAGTTTTATTATTATCCATTATGCTGCTAGACATATTTAATGTCATTGTAATAGGCTCAATGGTTAGGAGTATTGTGGTAATCTCAATAATTGTTGTACATGATTAGTGGTCATAGTCCATGACTCATAAATTGGGCCAAAGTTCTAGATGAAAAGATTAGGATCCTCGCTGCTACGAAATGGGACACAGATAATATTTCATTAACAGCAAAAACACATGCTAGATAGAGAGCAAATCAATCCATTGAATAAAGTTGAAAGCCTTTGAATTTTATACAATCCTTCAACCAACATCAAATATCGCTATTCAAAATACCAATCCAAAGTTACTCGACTATGGTTTCATTTACTCCCTTAGTAGAGAGTTTTATCCCGATGTTTGGTGGGATATCAAAGATTCTCAATGAAATCTCCATGAAAAGCTCTTTGGAAATCTCCTCCTCGTATCTTCTTTTTGCGTCCTCAATGCTTGAACTACCCTATTTCGCCCTAGAGTTTTCGCCACTCAAGCAGAGGTCGTGGTTGCTCGTGCGACCGAAAGCTGAGAGCCTGCGACTGAGTATCTGAATTTCAGGGATGGCCTGCTCGAATGGGGATGACAGCCACTCGAGCAGTAGAAAGCTGGAAATCCTCTTTTTGCTCCGTTCTCTCTTTGCATGGTGCCTTTGGAAAACATTCTGAGTAACTTTTCCAGTTGCACGCAAATGACTAGTCACCTGCTGTCATTCAAACAGAGTAAAACATGTCAACAATGGAAAAGGAGCCTAACAAGTGCACACCTAGCTGTGAACATTTTGGCACCCATCACCTGTTCAACCTCTATTCAATCAAAATTGTTTGTACCGTAGAGCCTTAGCCACTAGACAACCAAAAATAAGTGATCAATGCTCTAATTATCCTGCCTAGTATAACCCCCGCTGCAGGTTTAAATGATAACTCGGCCTTCTTTCTAGACCATGTCATTGTATTAAGCTTTTTGTGAGCCATGGACCATTCAAATATTTTGACTTTAAGAGCCACACATGCTTTTCAAAATCATCTCATGATGCTTATAGCATAATTGGGTTTGCAATTATCTTGACTCTTTGTTCGGTTTGGGTAATTATCTGCCCAACCTAATCCAACTTGACCTGCAGCTCAACCTACAACATTGAAAATTTGGTATTTGGGGAAGTAATGTTCATGTTATGCTTGTACCATTGACGTAGAAATTTTGGGGGGCTATGGGATAAACCCTTCAATTCTAGATTGATGGAGTCATACTCATACAATTCAAAGCATTTATTTTGTTGTCTTTTTTCCCTTTTCATGCTTTTCTAGAGGTTTGGAGATGCAATCAAGAGTATTAACTCCCTTTCCCAAAGGACAAGAGTGAAATTGTTTTCCCATTTTGCATTGTCCAAGAGATTTGATAGTCATATTCTATGGCATTATCTGCACAGAGTGGCTGCTGCCAGATTTGGTCTTGATTCTCATGATCGGCAGTCCTAACTATTATTATAGCAGTGGCATCAGCTTAAGTAGACACTTTCATTAAGTTATGAAATTTCATAATCTTTGTCACTCCTTAAACTCCTTGTTCCTGTTGCTGTTATTTGACATTATATTTGAGATGGAT
>BRYF01000023.1:8446087-8448587 GCA_030159135.1 Actinidia polygama | reverse complement strand
CAGGTAAACATGACTCTGCCTACTGAAAGTGTTACTGGAACCAAGTCTGGAAAACCTAAAATTAAGGGAGTATCAATGACCGAGCTGTTCACTCCTGAGCAAGTCAGGGAGCATATTATGAGTCTCAGGCGGTGGGTTGGCCAGGTCAGTTATGCATCTGCTTATTTTTTATTTCCTTTGAGGTCATCAGTCACATCACTTTTTCTGGACTAATGAAAACTTAGTGGCTTACATTGTAACTCTGGAGTGCATTTTTTCTGACATGGAACACAAATTTGCATTAATTTCACTTCCTGGATGTTCAATAGAAATAACAAGAAACGTCATTTTGAAGAATTTACATACTGCTCACAACTTCAACTGCACTTCCTTTAGTAGATCCTCATTGGCCTCGTAATTTATGGGTTTTCAGTAAACAATCTCAAAATAATGCTATGTTCCATGATTTCAAATAGTGAGGATAAGAAAAGCTGGAACAGGACTAGATTATGTACCCCTGATAGGATATTTGTTCTATTGGCATCAAATACACAACCCAAAATACAATACATGAAAGCGCTCTGTCTGTATCCACGTGTGATTGTAGAGGTCTGCAAACTGTGAAAAGCAAATTAAAACTCATATTTCAATATTATGACGGAGCTGCTTGAACTGCTATTTATTTACAAGTTGTGTCAGCATTTTGAAGACTGATGATCACTGAATGCATTTTAGTGGTACAAATGATTTGAAATATGCGTTTGAACCAATTAGATCAACACTAATCATGTAGAAAAATTACAAACATGATATATAAATTTAAAGTCTGATGCTATTATGTGTGCCCAGTGCATGCAAAACTGGTCTCCACAAAATGGCTGAGTAGGAAGGAACATAAGATCCTGTGCTAGGGGGGGAATAGGGATAATTCCTGTAGAAGTATTAGGAAACAAAGCAGGAGGCTCTGACGTTCCTCTAAAAGATAACATACTATCCATTTTGAAAATTGGACCAATATTGATATTCAATGGTGAGTCAGTGAACGATGCATTTTTAATATACACAAAGAAGAGGTAGAACATGTTCACGAAATATCAGCCTGCAATATGGGGATGGAGAAGAAACTTGAGAAACGAAAAATAATGATCTCTTGACTATGAAAATAATCAACAAGATTTTCAAAATAATTCGTGATAAAAGGAAGAGAAGCATGTAAGGAAATAGAGTCAACAAGATGTCCACGAAATATCAGCCTGCAATATGGGGATGGAGAAGAAACTTGAGACACGAGACATAATGATCTCGACTATGAAAATAATCAACAAAATTTTCATAATAATTTGTGATAAAAGGAAGATAGCATTTAAGGACATAGAGTCAACAAGCTTAGGAAGGGAATTATTAACAATGTCAACGATGAGTAAGGACTTAGGTTTCATGGTGACTTTATGATGACCAAATCAGGCAGAAATAACATGAACATCATTGAAATAGTCATGATATTCACAAGTTGATCTAGTGTTCTAATGACTAGACGAAGTGACTATAAATTTCCTTAAGATAGACTCCCTTTGGCTCAAAGGGAGAAGATTCTAATTACCTGGATCAATGGTGGAAGACCTAAACTTTTCCATTTTACATAAGGCTTCACATTTATTAGGTTCTTGAGTTAAAAGTTTTTGTTTCGGTCCTTAATCTCTTTCAATAGGTTTAGCTGGTATCAAGATTATTTTCTGTTAACCATGCTTTAAAACATATGCACTCTCCCTATAGAAGTGTAGGGCATCTAAATCGTCAATCCAGAGATGACCTAGAAGCACCTGAGCTGCATCCATAGGTAAGATCATGCATAGTGTTTTCTGAATAATTACCCAACTGAATGAGCACTGGACAACAATGACTGATTTCTGCTAGATGGCTTCACATTGTTTTGTCTTTCTGTGAGTTGTATGTGAATGTGATGTTGGGAATCTTTCTCATGTGCTTTGGCCATCACTCCCTAGTTATGTTAAATAATCTCATGTTTTACGGTATTACAATTAATTAGTGATTGTTTGTGGTGGTCATGAGGGTGAGGGTGAGGGTGGTGGTAGCGGCTATGGTGGTAGTGTGAGGGTCATAACAGTGCATTGTTTTTTTATATATATGATTTAAATTCAGTCATAATTAAATAAGTACCATTTTACTTAATTTTGTTTAAAACTTAGCGTACATTTTAAGAGGCAAGTGATGTGAATTTTGGTTATCAAATGGACTGAGTTTTATTTCACTTAATACATTCAAAATTAAGTCTAAATCAAGTTATCAAACAACCCATAAGCCATTAACTAATTTTTTTCATTTGATTATCTAATTGTCACATTCAATTCATTGCTAAAAATTATGCAAACATAGTTATTTGTGGGCATACCCTAGCCTGGCTAGCCATACCCGTATACAGACTACTTTGGTGAATTTGTTATTTGACCCTACTTTTTGACTAAAGTCTTTCACTTTCTTGTTTTTGCTCCCCATCCAACCT
>BRYF01000023.1:8431087-8441087 GCA_030159135.1 Actinidia polygama | reverse complement strand
GCCCATTGGATCACAAACTATGTGGGCCCCACACCTTTGAGAAGAAGGAAGTGGTATTTTTTTTTGGGAGGTGGGGGGAGGGGGAAATAGTCTCAGGTGAAATCTCAGCTATTGGATTAACTCAAATAGATTTCAACCGTAGATAGTAAGAGATAGTTTGGAAGATTCAAAAACATTTGTGTCTTATATTATAGATGTTTCGAAAAAATGCACTCCTTTAATTTATCATTAGCCAAGTTAATTTGCTTAAACTTCTCTATAATTGTTTGCCTGATTTTTCTATTGATTTCCTGTATACATGTGTTAGTGTCAAACTCATGTTGCTATTGCTACAATATTATAAAATTAAACAACAAAAAGATTTTCATTTATGATATTTTTATTTGGTACTAGTTTTATAATTTGTTTGGCTTTGAATTGAACCAATTGGGAAACGGAATCCATGTAGCCAGACTAAGTAGTTGGTATTTAGCCTGTTCAGCAGAGTATTATGATTTGGCCTTTTTGGCCTTTGGGAATTTCATATTTTTTGGGGCGATATTACTCTCTTTTTCTGACAAGCTATTCTTTTTACCAGCTTGGTGAGACAATTTGCCCAATGAAGGAAGATTTCATCATGGTTCACTTGCAGCATACTTGCACTCATTGCTGTATTCTAATGGTATCTGGAAACCGTTGGGTCTGCAACCAATGCAAAAATTTTCAGCTATGTGACAAGTAAGAATTCTGCAATCATAGCTCTGTGGTTTCTAATTCCATGATTTTTCTTCTTTTTGCCGCTAAATATACACACATGTATGCACATTTCTAATACCATTCACATGTCAAGCTATTGGGTTGCCATTAGGGAGCCAAGGTTCCAGCTCCAAGGGGAATTAGTGAGAAAACGTAGAGAGAAGTTTTAAGGTCTTAAAATAGTTATATCATAGATTTTAGAGTGAGTAATATATCAGCTGTTAGCTGGTTTTGAACCTACCAAAGCAGCTACTTATTTATTTATCAAAGAGAATCAGAATTACAATGTAAATGTCATGCAACCATTACATTGGCTGTTGCGACCATTATGGGCTTTTTGTAATGATCAGCAATTTTGAGGTATGTTTGTGCTTGTACTTGAAGATGCATTTGTATTTCACAGGCATTATGTCCTGCATGAAGATTAAAATTCAGAATAAAAAAATGTAAATTTATGTTACAATTGTAAGTGCTCGACTATCATTGGCATAGTTCATAGAGATATCGCTGATCAAGTGCAGAACAAGATTCCATTTGCATCATAATTAGAGGATTCCTTGTGTTTTCTTTTCTCATGATTCTACACGTTTTTAATTTTTCTTGGTAGTGAAACTCGCTTTATAGATGAAATTCTCTATTTCGGTGCCTTAAAATTAATACAAAGTTCAATAACAGTGCATGGAAAGAAGAAAAAAGGTAAATATGGGGTCGTCTTATGGGTCTAGTTATTTTATTGGTCATTTTAATTTTATGTAGAGGTCTATCAGAATCTAGCTGGTAAAAAGTCAATGATTCCTGAGTACAAAGTTCTAGTCTTATAGAACAAGGATAGCCTGCAACCTCAGATGAATGTCCACATAATTTTAACTATGTGATTCTTTTCTATTCTATGGAGTTGATTTTTAGATAACTCTTATCTTCCACAATATCACTATCCTTGGATTATCATTCATAATCTAGTGAAGAAACTCTTTTTAAGTTCTAAAAACCACCTTCCCCCTACCCCTTCCCGTATCCATTGACCTTCAGTTTAACCTCTAAAGCCCTAAATTAGCCATTGCCTAGGTTGTCAAATAGCCCTTTTGCTCTGAAGATTTTGTGTCTGCAACTTCTTGAAGGGAGTGGTATCCATATTCAATATTGATACTCCTCGTATACTAGCAGATAGCATCTGCCAAGAACATTGTAAGAACAATGGATTTGGGCCTAAACTTGACTGGGTCGATGGAAAGAGCCATGGATATAGATCTCGTCAAAACCTTTCCGCAATGGTGTCTTTCGAATATTCATAAACTCGGTGCCAGAATTTTCTTGACATACAGGCCCATTAGGTCTTATAAGGGTCTTCAGCCACCATTTATTCTTCCACTTTGCTATTGCATTAAGAACCCACCATAATTTCTTTGTAAACAGTTCGTATTCTTCCTGCTGTAAGCAGCATTAGGCCCCAATTACCTATTATGTCCCACATCAATATCATTTGTAGACAATGTTTCTAGGTGCCATAATGTTGTGAAAAAAAACATTGCCAAATTTTAAATGAGACAAAATTTGGTCAAAACGAATTTACCAAGGAGCTTTTAAGTATCTGTTATTGATGAAAGAAATAACAGTTTTAGGTTTTGATTCCCATAACGCCTAGGCTGATACATCCATTTCCATGGTTGATGATATATTGCATTCGATGGGGCGAATTGTTTGTTGATTAGCAGAAAATGTGTGTGTGTGTGTGTGTGCGTGTGTTTGGGGGTGGGGAGAAAATGACATTGTTACTAAAAGAAATTCATCGTGTTGTACTCTCCATAGAGCAACATTTTAAGCTTCTACTAATGTTTGACAGAAATTCACAAATTTTGGTTCTTGCAGCGCCTTGGCTGATACTCCCATTTCCGTTATTGATGAATGTATTGCACTGTTACTAAAAGAAAAGAACCTATCTACTAACCAACATGCTTAGAAATTGTGAACCAATATGATTGCAATCAAAAATATGAAATAAACAGTATAACTTGCTGAAATTTCTTTTGGTTTTTTTCCTTCAAAAAGTAACTTGATAAACAAGCAAATCTGCCTAGTAAAAATAGAAGATAAATGCTGTAGAAACAAAAGGGTGAAAAATTTCATCAAGCTAGGTTTTTGAAATGCTGCATTATGTCAGTTTATGGTTCTTGAAAGGTAACATGATGCACATTCATTGACCTTGGTTTTCTTAGCGACTCTGATTATGATAAGCTTTTGATGTATGTGCTTATATTCTTGCAGATGTTATGAAACCGAACAAAAACTTGAAGAGAGAGACAGACATCCTATCAATCAGAGAGACAAGCACAAACTGTATCCTGTGAGCTTTTATGCCTTTGAGTTTTATTATCTTTTTTGATGTTTCGTGGCCATACATTGAGCTCTATCTATTTATTACTATTACTACTTTGTCACTGTCCTGATTGAGAAGTGAGATGAATAAAACCTGCAGGTTGAAATCAATGATGTACCTGAAGATACCAAGGATAAAGATGAGATTCTTGAAAGCGAATTCTTTGATACAAGGCAGGCATTTCTGAGTCTCTGTCAGGGAAATCATTATCAGTATGATACACTCCGCCGAGCTAAGCATTCCTCTATCATGGTCCTTTACCATCTTCACAATCCCACTGCTCCTGCATTTGTAACAACATGCAACATGTGCCATCTTGATATTGAAGCTGGTCAAGGTTGGCGCTGTGAGATTTGCCCTGATTATGATGTATGCAATTCTTGTTATCAGAAGGATGGAGGAATTGACCATCCTCATCAGTTAACAAATCATCCATCCATGGCCGATCGTGATGCACAGAACCAAGAAGCAAGAGAACTTCGCGTTTTACAGGTAACAGCTCTGTTTTTGGTTATTCTGAATTCCTTACAGTTAATTCACCTAGCATATTGTCTTATGTGATTCTGTTGGCACTTGCTGGTTTTTTAGTTAGAGAATTCTTGTCTCGCAAGTTACGTTAAGAGGGAGCAAAAAATTCATTCAAACCGTAAAACCATCAAACCGAACCAATCCGTGTAGTTTGGTATTTTTTTTATTAGAGCGGTTTGGTTACAGTTACAAATTTTAAATCCGTAATTTTTAGGTCATGGTTACAGTTTTAAACCAAACCGAACCATAGATATAATCAAGGACATACAAGATTTAGACACAAGATTTTAACTTTAGGGAGGCGAATGTACATGCAAATCATGGTAATACAATACTGATTTCAACCTTGAGATGGTGAACCTATATAATTTTGAACTATTTGTAATTAATACTACTATAAAACTGGGATTTTTTGAAACGTTGGGGTAGCAGTCGCCCCCAACCGACCCTCCTTGGGTCCATCCATGGATATAATTAATAATATACAAATACTATTTATATATTTCTTTGACGTAACTTAGAAAGTTTTATTTGGTAAATAAATTAGTGAACATGAGCCACACAATAATGCACATTCCCTTTGATATCTAGAGTACTCAATAATCAAACATTACGAAAAGTTAATTATAAAAATATTATTTATATATTTATATATATTAGATAATATATATGAAAATGTTAGATTTTATGATAGATTAACTCAATTCCAATTTCCAAGTAAAATGATAGATTGCTTTGGTGTAATGTGTTATTCTGTTAGGTGTAAAAAGACAATGGGCAAAAATAGCTTTCGAACCGTGAGACCAAACTATTGTTTGGTCAGGTTTGGTTTAACTAGTCCAACGGTTTAGTTTAGTTAGAAATTTTCTTGAACCTTTGGGAACAGTGTGGTTTGTGGTTTTCCCTAAAACCGCACCAATCCGAACTGTGAACATCCCTAAGTTACATCACTTAAGTAAATGGCCTACTTCTTTGTTGTGCGCTTCTTCATAAAAGACTTCAAGCAGATATTGAAGATATCATACTAGGCCGGGAGACTTTGTACTTCCAGTTGAGCTCATCCAGAAGTAAGTTGAAATTGTCCTGTGCTTTCTGCTGATCCCTTGCTCCTTGCCACTTGTAAGAGCAATGAAGGAATGGTTGATGGAAAATTAATTTTATGTGTTGCTAACCAGTTGAAATTGTGAGAGCAATCAAGGAATGGTTGAAAATTTGAAATTGTGTGATTTCTAATTGTTCTAAGGTTGACAAAACAATTATATGCAAATTTTTAAAAGCTTTTATATTTGTATAAAGATGTTTAATGAGGAAAGGGTCGTAAAGATACTAAAAAACTTGTTTAGATGTCGTGGAATGGGATCATCCTCCAACTTTCCGTGGTGAGCACCATATTTATACCATTGATGAACATGTGACACGCTTTAGGCATGAAAGATAGATGAAGTGTTGGGTAGTGCACTTAATGAGATTCTCAACCTAGGTGGACTGATCTTTTGAGTAATGTGTCTTATGACCGTGCCTTGAAGCATCTTCTTAGGTGGACTGACCAATTTTTAGCTTTTTTAATATCTGGGATGTAAAACTGGGCTTTTTGAACTTGATTTTTTACTTGTGTGTTCCTATTTTACTACATCATTTGTTTTACATTTTTTTCTCATGATGGGGTTATGCCTACAGTTTGTGACCTTCTATACGATACTTTCTGAATTTGGGCCCTGATTCCTTCATGTCTTGCATAGGTCGCCTCGACCACTACATTCATAATGTATTGGGATGTGTTTAGTTGCAATGCAACTTCACTTTGCAAGCAAAAGAAACATGTTTTCTTTCTATCTTTGGTAAAGTGAAAGGAAGAACATCTTTGCAGAATGTTTGTTTTAGCTATTCTCATATATGTAAGTGGTCGGGAGTTCACATTCTTCTTTGTTCCTCACAAATCGGAAGTGAATGTTATCATCTCTTCATAGTTTCCTCAACGGATTACATCAGTGGATCCATTTTCCCTTTTAACTTTCATCACTGAAATTGTCATTTGCGTGTATTGAAAGAATGATTTCAAAAAGTTGCATGTCTTGTAGACTAGGTCTGACGTGATTTGATTATTTGATGTTGCAGCTTAGAAAAATGCTCGACCTTCTGGTGCATGCTTCTCAGTGTCGTTCTCCACATTGTCAGTATCCAAATTGTCGCAAGGTAAAGAGTCTTTTCCGCCATGGGATACAGTGCAAAACACGTGCTTCTGGAGGTTGTGCTCTTTGTAAGAAAATGTGGTATCTCCTTCAACTTCATGCTCGAGCTTGCAAGGAATCCCAATGCCATGTACCACGTTGCAGGTCTGTACATCTTCTCAAATCACTTTATGTTGCCTAATCTCCCTCTTCCTTTTCCTACCCCTTTTGGAGGTTGGTTTCACTTGTTAATAATATTGATTCAGAGATTTGAAAGAACATTTGAGGAGGTTGCAACAGCAATCTGATTCCCGACGAAGGGCTGCAGTGATGGAGATGATGAGGCAACGAGCTGCTGAGGTTGCCGGCAATGCTGAATGACTAGCCAGCTTGTACATAATTATACGTGTTTGCTGAATAACTTCTAGAGGGAGGTTGCTTACTGTTTCGAGCATCTCCGTTCAGAATTTCATAGGGTGATAGCAAAATGAAATCGCAGCAGGTTGGTTCGCAATTCACTTGGTAGCAAGTAATTCTTTTATTCGTGCCTGTGTGGCCGGCCATACCCTCCCTAAGGAAGACATTAAAGTTCGTTGATCAGAGTGCGTCATCTTCAACAACCACTATGTCCATCAGAGTGCAACAGCACTGAATTGTGACAAGGAAATAGTATTGGGTGATTCTTTGATTTTATTCTCTTCCTGTATCTATCCTGTAGTGTCAATGTTGGCGAATGTACTATAGTTGTCTGCCTGTCTAGAATGATTTTTTTTTTTTAACGAAGGAATTTTGGGAGGAAGGTAAGTTCCAAGTCTGCACTGATTTTTTTTTATTTTTCTGTTGCTTTCCCCTCCGTAAATACCTTTTCTTGTAGACTATCATCTTATTTGAAGATGGAATAAACAAGGTATATTACATTGACTTCCCCGGCGGCTTATGACAAATACGTTGCATGAGTCGCATGACAATCAACCCCAACCTTTAGGGCTCCGTTAAAATTAAGTCAAATGAAGATGATGTCATCGTATGCTCAAAAAACTGCCAAAATTACCCCTCGTTTACCTTTCTGGAACCAATCAACGCTGATATCCCATTGACTCATTGAAAAACTATCCAACCTACCTTCTTGAAACCCTAGCTCTCTTCCCCTTTTCCCCATACTAACATCACTACTCAGCGCAACAACCCAACCAATGCCATCCCCACCACTGAACCACTATCCCCACCCTAAACCAATGAAACCCACATCCTCTAAAACCCCTCTCCAAGTCCTCTTGCTCCTAACCATAAAAAGAATTTCCCACAATCCTTGAAACATGTCACTAGAAATCCCTTAATATAGATCAAATACGAGAAGGAAAAGAGGCAGGGAAGAAAGCAAGAAATCAAATAGGAGAAAGAGAAGAGGAAATGGAAAAGTTAGAATATCTAATCAAGACCATTGCATCATCTATTTTTTTCATTTCCTTTTCTCTCACCAAATCCTTGATATAAACACAGCATTAGGGTGCGGGTAAAATTGCCAAACAAGTTGCAAATCAATGAGATACAAAAGAAAACTTGCAGGATGAGAACGCATAAATAAAAATAAGATACTTACGCCACATTGTTGGCTTTTTTATGCATGTTGCTCAGCATAACAAATACTCAGTCCTGAACCTGTCCTTTCTGTTCAACTTGAAATCCTTTGATTATGGACTGTCCTTGACTCTGTGACTCAACTTAGCATATCTAACATATGTACCAGTGTTACTAGTCTTTTGGGTTGCTTGTTCCTAGACAGAGTGATTCTCCTTCTTGTTTCTATCACTTGTTCTCTTGAGACCCATCTGCCTAGGCCTTTCAGTTCCTCTCCTTTTTTAAGTTTCTGATATTCATCATTGTCTTTCTCAACATTAAGAGCTTTGTTTACTACTCTTTGTAATTCAGCAACCTGAGTATACATATCTTTCTCCTAAAGAATCGCTTCAGTACTCGTAGAAACTTCTTAGCCTATGCATTCTTCAGTATGTATAGACAAAATTTGAACAATGATATAAAGTTTTAGCAGAATTCCTAAAAAGAAATTCCATCCTCCCCTTAGTAGTAAGGAACACTTGCTATTTCTCTGGTTAGAAATAGGCCCAATCAATGCCTCATTGTTGACCTTCCACTACTTATATGCTTCACAATAGTTGGAAATAAACTACAAAGGAAACTTTATTTCTTTCAAATTATTTTCTGTCTTGGTTGATTTTTCTAGTTGTGACACCTAAAAATTTCAATCTATAGGATGATTAGGATCAGTGATCTTTGTGAAAGTAGGAGAATTGAGCTTCTAAAATTGGGCTCGAAAGAGCTACTCAAAGGCTCCGTTAGGAAGGTTTTAAGTAATGGTACGAGCCAATATAACAGTAATGGTGGCAGTGAGGCAGTTACAGGGTGTAATGGCCTCAGCATAATGGCTGCAGCAATTGGAGCCGGCAATGAATTTTCTTCTTGTGCACTATTTTGGGAAGAATTTTTGATAGACATGTTTATGTATCAAAACAACATTTGGTGGAGTTCAAAATTATATTTAGATGATTTTATTCAGTTTTGTAAAGACGATCTAAAATATGGACTAATTTTTAGAGTCTTTTTCGCCACTAACTCATCTAAAAGTTTAAGCTATTAGAAAGAGAAGCAACTTTATTATTTATTACATTCTCAACACGCTTCCTCGCGTGTGGCCAGACTCTCCTCATAAGCAGGCCAAACACGTGCAAACATTTAATTAGGTAGACAATGAGGTTTGAACACATGATCTATTCTCAATACGCTTCCTCTCGTGTGGCCAGACTCTCCTCATAAGCGGGCCAAACACGTGCAAACATTTAATTAGGTAGACAATGAGGTTTGAACACATGATCTATTGCCTCTAATACCATGTGAAAGAGTTGACCACCAACTCATTTTAAAGGTTAAGCTATTAGAGAGAGGAGCAACTTTATTATTTGTTACATTGTCAAGAGTCTTTGAATCCAATGAAAAAGTAATAAAAGTTCTTCGAGAAAACAAATAAAAAAAAAGAATGAGAGAGAGAACGCTCATCTGTACTTGATAGCAACTCAAATCTTGTAGAACTTGGAGATTGGACACGCAAAGCATGTAGATCTAAATTTTGCAGCAATTGTATGTGAATCTCGTGTGATTTTAGAAGTTGGAAAAGAAAGAAAAATGAAACAATGTCCCTATATGGAGATCTTGGTGCATCAGGTGCAGGTGTATGTGCTTTATTTCTCACACTGGTATTGGCTCTCTTTGGTGGCATCTTAAATTCCTAAGAATGTCAGGAAGTATCCATAATAAAGGATGGTAAATGGAACCAATAACAATATCAGATAAAGCCCTAATTGTCCATGATTAATACAGATGCATCACAACCACCCTTTTACAAATGATTTGAAGAAGAAAATGCACAAAAGCTTTTAATAAAATAAAAAACCCAAAAAGAGTGGATAAAAAATGAGGTTAAGGCTCAAAACTTTGAGACATCTTTCACTTTTGAATCTTCTCTCTCTTCTTGCTTGTGATGAATGAGTGTAGATCTTGATTTTATAGCCCTTCGATCCTTTTTGACTGTTGGAAGTGGTTGGAGGAGTGTTAAATGTAAAAATAGCCGTTGAAAGTGAATCCTGTCATCAGAGTTAAGAATCCCGTCAGAAGGTGTCGACATTGTTAAAGATGGGGTTGCTACCATGTCTCACTCTGCGAACGTTATGCGTTCAGGTAGAAGAGGTCAACACTATGCTGGAAGGTTACGAAACTTTACTTTAATGCTATGATGCAAGTTTTAACATTGAGATGTCAATGAGTATTTGATGGATAAGGAGAGCCTTTGTTCATATAGGTTTTCTATCTGTGCTCTCTAGTCTTTAGATTAAAGATAGGCAGTATGCATCACATAGAGCATACATAGAAACTTTCAAATCTAGTACCTCCATTTTAATAAACCAAATCAAAATATAACTCTACCAAAGACATTTTCTTCACTCATTTGAGAATTGTCTGCCAGAAGGATATTACTACAGATGTTTTGTAATCCTCAACCTTGTGTCAAAAAAGCAAAAGAACATGAATCATTGTATGTCTTAGTATTCTATTATGCTTTATTGTTGAGAGGCAATTCCCATCGAGACAATGGGATCCTCCATCAGTATTGAAGTGTATCACA
>BRYF01000023.1:8423587-8426087 GCA_030159135.1 Actinidia polygama | reverse complement strand
CATAAATAACCATAGAAGCCTCATGTTATGCATAAAATGCAACCTTGTAAACATTATTTTACCATGGAAAATAGGAGGAGGATGGTAAGAAATTTGAGTATTTTATCTGTCCCATATATATTGGACGTGGCAATTAGATGAAGCCAATTATTAAACGCACGACGGTACCCTACAGTCTACACCCGTGCCAAGTCCATGTAACATAGGCCGAGTGTATCTTGTCCAGTTTAGCCTAGTGTACATAAGGCTGAATTTAACAGACATCTAAGACAAAAAAGAAAAAGGGCTAAGAGGCATATGTAGAAGGAGAAGATCTAGTCAAAGTAAAGCAGCACCATGACATACAAAAAGGGGTATTAAGGAGGAATCCAAGCTTTTGTTGAAAGGAAAAGATTAAGGAAGGTATGAAGGTGGAATCTGAGATTTCCTTGGATAAAGATGTTTTTATCTGGCTGCTTCTCTCACTAAGCTAGCAAAGATAAAATCATACCGAGAAGACATACCTTGAGAAACAATCTCTTGTCATGACCGGTGGCTGCAACCCTTAAAACAGACTCAGCTGCGCCTATAGTATTAGCCAAGCATGCAAATATGCTGTTGGCAGTATCTTGAGAGATCTGCCATTCAAGGGGATCCACAGGCACCCTGTAAGACAAGATACATGACAGCAATCATCATAAAGTTGATTGTAACGTTACACATAGACTTTCAGATCTAAAGGGTGAATGCTTGCATGTATGGAAACATATATCGAGTAATCCAATGCCGACATTACTTATTGCGAGTTGAGAATTAATTGGTTCAGTTTCTACAATAATTGTTGAAAAAAATATGTCTGCGTAATGGGTTAGGGGAATTCACAGAAATTGAAAACCCTAAGGCATCTGCTTAGTTGTTGACTAAAAAAAAATCATGAAGATTTGTATGGAATTTCAGAAAAATTAAAAGTCGAATAAACCACATTTGTCCGGAAGGTGAAGTTGAAAGGTAAATCAAAAACTCAATTACATATGCAAATTAAGTATGCAGGTAGGAGAGAGAGAGAGAGAGAGACGATATGTTGATGTGGCGAAAGAGAAGGCCGAGGATGGCGAGGGAACAGAGGAGGACGATAAAGACGTCCGAGACGAGAGAGACGAAGCTCGATTCCCTATAGGCGCAGTGGTAGTACACCAAACTCCCGCACATCATGACTATCAACGCCTTCGACTCCCTCATCCCCAAACCAGACTCCCTCTCTCTCTCTTCTCAATCTATCTATCTACGCAATTGCAATGCAACTCCAATTATATGTTACTCCCCCATTAATTTATTAATTTCTCTTTTCCTTTTTATGAACAAAACCACCCCCGCCCTACTCATCTATCAAAATTGTTCTATCCGACTTTTACGGTAAAGTTGGGATTCAACTTTGAAAAATAACCTAGGAAAATGTGAAAAATTTAAAGTAAGAAAAAAAAAATTATGAGATCAAATAGATAATGCATTAATAATAAAAGTAGCAGATACAAGTGTTTCTCACAATGCTATCATGAATTCACACATCCGGCCTCTTCAACTAACTCGGAATCCTAGTGAATCGCTGTCGCACAATTCTTCTCACGCCTCGACCTCTTCAACTAACTCAAAGTCCACCGAACTTTCAACCTTGCCTTCGAACATTTTCAAAGGACTTTACTCTTCAAGATTAATTGATTTGTAAACCCTCACGAGGGTATAAACAACACCGGATCAATAGATCATGTACTATGCTCTTGAGTACAAAAATTCTAACTTATAATTATTAAAAATAGTTTCATATAAGTTAAAATCTCGTTCTTTCTTTTATAACATAATATTGAAATGCGTAAACTGATTTCTAGCGACTCTCTCGCGTTTCGTTTTTTGGGTAGGCCATCATGTGCTTAGTCTTCGGTTCATGTAGTTTTAAGAAACTTCATAACTTTTAGTTACTGCAGATTTGATTTCAAAACTTCTTCAAATAACAATCATGGATGCCGGATTGCAAACTACCACTCAAAATAATACTCGGGAGAAGAAATAAAATAAATACAAATTTAAATATTTTACCCCACGTATTGACAAACACTATAAGAGAAATTTTAGTCCCAACAAACTTCCAAATAACATGATCAAATTCAAAATATTTAAGAAACAATTAGTATTAAACATGTGCGATTTTAATATTAAATATTTACTTTTTATTATGGTCAACTACATTTGTTTTATATTGGATTAGTGAAAGAAGTGAGAAAGTTATACGATGGGACCTTTGATTTTTCACGCATGAAAGTTATTTTATTTATGCCTATCATTATTGTTGATTCAATTATTTCACTTTATATAGCTCACTTTATTAGGAGAATATAAGTGTAGATTGATAAAGTAAAATATAACTCTCCTCCATATCTTTTATATTTCGCTATGTTCTTAAATTATGTATTTTTATACAGTGAGAATTGCACGCAAACTGTAAGGATGTTCTATTGGTGGAGCTTTT
>BRYF01000023.1:8416087-8418587 GCA_030159135.1 Actinidia polygama | reverse complement strand
AACTGCGCCAAATTATTAGACCAGTCAATTAATTTTTCAAAGGCCTAACCGGTTTATATGGTTCAAAGTGATGCAATTCATTTATAACCAACAAAACCAAACCAATTTACAAATTTGGCATGATTCAATTGGTTCAGTTTTTGCAGCATAATCTGTAGAAACTATTTTTCAAAAACAAAAAAAAAATATATCATTTTCATATATTATTTATGGTTTAGCGAAAATAGTTTTTCAGTATTTAAAGATATATTTTTAATGTTTTACAAAAAAAATAGTTTTGAAAACCAACTAAACATTTTTTTATAAAATCGTTTTACAAAACTAATTTTGAAAACTGAATCAAACAGGTCTCGTGACCATAAATGCATTGTCCCCTCAAGAGAGAGTACACTCAAATTACTCCCAACGCTAGCCAATCGAGCATAAGAAAATATTAGTTTTACTGCAATGTCCTCAAGTAGTGCCACCTAAAATGATTCCAAAACAATACTAACCGAAAAAAGAAAAAAATAAGTACAGATGTGTACCGATTGTTTGAAATAAATCCAAAGCAATCAACAGAGACCTGCACCATCTTCAAATTAAAACATGATCACCACCGGAAGGATCATAGAAGCTGGTAGGCAGCACACAGCGCGCTCGGCTCAGCATCAACATGTTAAACAAGCGAGAAAGTGCATCATCTTTCCTCGATACCGACATTCGTGTGCTTCCACCTACACCAAGCATCAAAGTTAGATGGAAGAATACTAAAATAGGCGAGGTCAACTTGAAATACAACAAAAGCAAAAAAGAAGGCATGTAACTATTCATTTTTCCTAACCTGCACATCACAACACTAGAAAATGTTTACTATCACTAGATTCACTACCAGGTCATCCTAGTACAGTACTATACTTGATACACGCATATCATTATAATCCTGCATCTTACGTTAAACCTCTTCTTATTCCCATTCTAGCAATCCAATAAACCTATTTAAACTGTAAAGAATTCAAAATCCACGAAATATGCTCGCCATCTTAGTTGTCTCACCACACTACGCTCCAACCAAAATGGGAAGAAAGCGAGGCCAAACAAACTAATCAAGGTAGGCAATGAAAGGATGATCCACACAGAACCGTCACCTGTTAAACAGCGAATCATGTATGTCTTGGTACCCATGCATGTTTATGCAGTCGATACAAAACATGCTTTACCAGAAATAATCAACGAACCTGCTGAAAGCTCACTTTCAGTGACTTGAAATTTGATCATCATGACATCCAAGGCCTTTCCTTTCCCACCCACGACATTCTCCTATGCAGACATCTTTCTTGTGAAGAGGAACAAAATAACAAAATTTAGGGCTTGAAATTCCTGGTGTAGGGATACAAAATAGCAACGCTATTTATTGTCATCCCAAAATACAATGAGTATAAAACCATTCAATATCACATCATTTGACTTACACAAGTGATCTATGCGCTGCTTCAGGTACAAACAAGGATTTCAACAAGGAGCATTGGCATCCTCGTTCCTGAATAAGAACAAAAACGTAGGAGGACCTTACGTAACAAAACAATCAGGGTTCGCTAGACAAATCCTTATTCGCCATTTTGATCCATCATTATGCTTCCAGTTTCATTCCAAGCCATGAGAGGCGGGTGACGTGAACAAGAAAATCAAGTTTTACAAAATTACAAATCTGAAAAATTTGTTGTTTGCAACATGAAAGACGCTCCATATTCCATCGGTTAGGTCACAGAGTCCCCCAAGGATAGGTTGGCCATCCTAGAACTTGCATCGTGGTTTGTGTCCAGAGTCTCCAAACAAGGTTTGTTGCTCAGAACATTCTTAGAAGCAAAAGGGAAGGGGTGTTTCTTCACTCAAAGGAAGGTAGATCGCCTGCAACAGTTCATCTCTGCAGTGAAAAAACCCTGTTCATGAAAAGGTTTCGCTCTTGTCAGCAGCATTTGAAATTTTATCCACGAGGGACGTCATCGCTCACCCGTTTTTCCTTGCGAATCGCGACCTTTCTCCGGCCCACGCTCTTCTCGTCTCTCCATTTTGTAACCTTATTAAATAAAGTTCTTAATAAAATAAAAAATACGGATTGAATATTTATTGCTATTTCAAAATATAAAAATCATTTTTCTTAATCAATACAGATTTGATTATATATATAATAATTATTTTTACCATGATCGACAATGGTAGTAAGACCGACCACCAAGCGTTAGTAGCTCTCTCATGACAGCATGCACAATGTTAGAATTATATTCATTTACAATTTAGAGCATTGGGACGTTTATGATTTCAAAGTCCAGTTTGGACTAGCTTTTTTGAGCTAATTTAACTTTGTCAATTTTTGATTTTTCAATAGATTTTGTTTACCGTTGGATGAAAATCTTATATTTTTTCAGTTTTTCTTGACGAGATGTATCCAAAAATATAGGGAAAAAATGATCAAATTTTAAAATATCCGCGAAAGACAAATAAAATTAGTTTACTTACAGAG
>BRYF01000023.1:8403587-8408587 GCA_030159135.1 Actinidia polygama | reverse complement strand
AAAGAACCTTCTGAAGCTAAAGCGCCAAATGATGCACTAAGACTTCCCATTTCTGGACACGATAGTTGCAGAAGTGCAACTACGTTCACCCATGGTGAACATTACCCACCTTTTCATTGGTTTAAATATATAAGCCCCACCCCCACATGAAATAGTGGGGTAGTCCCATTTAAAGTGGTGAGCCTCATGTATCTGGGCCAGTGGGAGAGTGGGTAAACATAATTGCACTCATACTTGCAGTATCTTTTCAGCATGTATCAGATTTTTGGGTAAACATAATTGCACTCATACTTGCAGTATCTTTTCAGCATGTATCAGATTTTTAGTCAGGATAACATTCTTACAGGCTTCATTTTATTTTCGTAAGATGATGAGTTAACAAAACTTTCAAATTAAATTTTGTTGCATTGTGATAGTGCATTTGCACCTGATCATGGATATTCTTTCTTTTCTCCCCATTATTATCAAGGCCAAAATTTTAGAACACGAATAAATAAAAGTATAAAACAGAACGAAAACTAGATGATAAAGTTAAAACATCATAGCAATTGGAAGATTCTCACCCAGTAGAAATCAATTATTAGGTTTCCACACGAACCAGAATCAGTGGAAGATGGCGCAACATGACCCTTGTATGCAAAAAAAAGCAAGAGCATCAGAAATTTAGATAAATGTGGCATGTATAAACAAAGACTTGATAGTTAACCCAGTTAAAAAAACTCACTTTTATGTATAAGAAAATACAAAAGATGAAGCTTCCAAATATAAGTGCTGAAAATATTTCTCCCAAATGGTCATAGACAACTGAGGGGTTGAAAATCCCAAACCTGATAAATGAAAACAATGAAGAGATGTCGAATGCATTGAATGATGAGAGACACCAGATCCATTGAAATTCATAAAACAGATAAACCATGTAGTTTCTCAAGAAGCATGCTCCAAAGAGAGTAAACTCAGAATGAAGACAATGATAGAATCATAGAAGATTATTCAACCATAACAGCAGCTTAAAGAGTATCCGTTAATTTCAACCCCACGTGTTACCAACCTTGGACCATGAAGTTATTTGAAAAGGGTCATCAATCGTAATATAAAGTAAGTGTGGAAGTACAAAAGAAAATATGAAGACCATATAATAACATTCAATGCTGAAAGAAGCCACAGCATTTTAATTTCTATAAGGTAATAGCAGAAAACAATGAAGTCAATGAGGTTTCTCAACTAACAGAACTGGGAGACCCATGACATAATCTTAGAGTTAAGCCCTTCATCTGATCACGAAGAGCTCCTTTGAGAAAGACACAGGAGGCGAAGGCATCTACCATATTTCTTGAGACATATAATATGTAGATTGGTATGTATTCCTTCTAACTTTTGATATACTAATTAAACTACCATACTACCAAGTTCCAACATTTCCACGAAGAGTTACGATCATAGAATGTCTAAATATGCTTTTTTCAAATCCTTGATATCTTCAATAAGCGAACTGAGAGTTCAGATAACAGGACCAAGAGATCAAATGCACGCAGCATAGTAAACAAAATGTCGGCATTTATATACATCTGCCTAGAAACAACTGCTAAAAGCAGCAAATAGTAGAAGGTTTCTAGATAATTACAACCCTGTACAAGCACAGACAACTAACACTCAAAAGTACATTCACACATGATCTACCAAAATGCCTGGAGCCTAGCAAGAAAGCCCTACCACCAAAGGCTGACATAAGTAATCAATGTCACTGAATAAGCTGCCACACCATTTGCCTGCAGTAGGTTGGGAAAAAAAGAAGCTGTATTTTAGGTAGGAAATAAAGCTATATTTCATCAATATATCAACACTTGGGAGGATAGAATTGAATAAGCATCCAACAAAATTTGTTTATATGTTGCAGTCCAATAAAATCAAGATTCACAATTTAAGCACCTGTAGAATAAGACCAATGTACATATATATATATAGACACAAAAATGCAGAAAATCTTAAAGCGCTATTGATCAGACAATATTAATACCTAGTACCTTATAGATGGGCCTGTTTCCAGCAGGAGATACTGGGCCTTCGACCCTTTTTCCAGGTAGAAAGAGTTGGAGTGAGTGCAGCCTCAAATGCTGCATAACACGCAATTATTTTCCATGCAATTGCAGTAGGCATTGGCCAAATGTTAAGAAATCCCTGCAGACCATGCTGCCTTAGGTAACCCCCCGTCTGAGATATAGACCCGTTAGCATGGACCATTGTATACCATCTGCACGAAGTAGCAGATTCTTACTTTCAGCTTCATAAAAAAATACAATAAGTTCAAGATTCAACAGATCGGCTCAAATTTACATTTGAAATATCCAACTTTAGATGTGTCGTTAGTTGTTCAACAAATAGGTAACTAATGCATTCAAAGGTAATTTGTTGGAAATATCTGAAATGTTTTTATGTGGTATGTAAGATCATTTAGTTCGCTTAAATGGCCTATAGGTTATTTTTTGAACGTTGCTAAAAGAAAAGGAGTTTATCGTTCCCATGCGATATTACAATAAACCAGGATCGTGGGCAGAGATACCAAGAGACGATTGGGGGGAATTGCTCCCACTAACTTCTAAAATTTGTTCAGGTCAATAATTTTTAAGAAGTTTATCAAAGTTACCCCCCTGAGATTTTGAAAAATATTAACTTTAACTTGGGTCTCGGGAACACCTCTCATGTGCGGGGGAAGGCTCTGAACATCTGACCCTTCTCACATCGTGCAGTACGGGAGCCTAGCGCACTAGACTGCCCTTTTACAAACTTTAACTTGGGTTTAATTTTACCTTTGCCGTACCACTGATTTTTATTTTCCCATTAAACAAACTTCTAGGATATATATATATATATATATATATATATATATATACATGCCCGCCCCAATTTCTTTTCTCTCTCTCTCTCTCTCTCTCCCTCCATTTTTCTTCACCTCTTCTTTTCCCCTCTAAAACCTTTATACATCATCTTCAAAATATAGAAATTTGCCTAGGACATTTGTAAATCAAAACTATATCTTCTCAACACGTATTTACTTTTAGTTAACCCCACAATTTACTTACATCGGATAGGAAACGTATGGTGTACTGTTTTACGTGAGTTCATGCTCCCTAGGGAAAAGATCCTGGCTCCCCCTTGACTAGGATGACATTCTTTTTTTTCCAAGAAAAAAGAAAACTCATACTGATATTACTTTGTCTATTGTGATCGTGGCTATATGTTGGACTGAATGTAATCAATCAATGAATATGGCACGTTAGAACACCCACTTGATCCAAAGCAGTATATTTTAGATCACGTATCTATACTAACAGAATTTGCAATGCTGCAAGTATATAGTAGTAAGATTTCGCACGTTGTTCTTTTCAGATATGGAGTTTTTTATTTAAATTTTTTTTTGTTGGGATCACAAATGCACAAAGGTAATGAAACATGAGATTCAAAACGACAAATAACTTTTCTTTCAACCAATCATTCTGAGGAACCACAGGGAGCGTGAAAGGAAGTTATTCGCGCTCCAAAAGTCACAAAGAAGCAAAGGACGAGATCAGAAATAGATGATCCTAAAATTTAACAATTACTAAATTCAAAAAAAGAAAAAGAGTAAGATTTCAGTATGTATATTGAACGGCTAATTGAAGACCAGGAAAGGAGAAACAAGAGTCAAATCTGATGAAAGAGAATGAATGACATTACATGTAGTAGATCTTACAATAGAATGACGAAAGGAGGGCAGAGAGTGAGAAGCGAGAGCATAGATGCGTATGTAACCTGTTGTGAGTGCACCATCTTCGACTCTCCCATTGTTCTCCTCTCTCTGTATCTCAGTACGTCGACTTGACTCTTGTGATTCCCTCAAGCCTGGTTATACCGGCTCAGATCCCCTATTCCAATTGAGTGGAGCCTCGTCACGTCCACTTTGTGGTTGAGTAATTTTAAAAATAAATAAAGTATAATTTTAAAAAAAAAAAATTGTGAATGCAGTGAAGTTATGGGGCGCTCCCCGGACCCCTAGTATTACAACAGAATTCTTACCATGTGATCATTGTGTGAGTTGTTTAGTTCACTTAATTGCCTTCATAACCACACTATTGTGAGTCGTACAGTTATAAGTAAAAAAAATTGTGACAAAATAATTTATCTTAAATATAAGAGAAAATTACCAAAAAGCCTTAAAAGGTTTGGCCAAATTAAAACCCCTCTTTTAATTTTAACAAATTGGATCTTGAACTTTTTAACATTTCACAATTCGAATCATTTGTAAATCTCTACTTATTTGCGTTGAAGGCACTAAGTGATTTTTACAAAAATAATTGAAAAAATAACATTGCATGACATAAGTAGGTGAACTAAGACTTGTAAAATAGTGGATCCCTAGTTTGCGCAACATAATTTTTTCAATTATTTTTACAGGTCACTTAGTACAATCAAGCCACTTAAACACAAATTGACGGATGGTTCGAATTGTGACAGATTAAAAAGTGAATAGTTTAAGTTTGTTAAAATTAAAAACTCAAAGATTTTACTCATGTAAAAACTTTAGGACTTTTCCTATAGTTTTTTGAATCATATACAGATAGATAGATAGATAGATATAGGTACATCTTTGTATTTACTCTGCCTGTAAATTGGAATTATTCTTACATGAAATAATTACGTTATGATGGGCGTGTAAAAATTATAAAAAACAGCAATTGATATCTATAGCAGGTGGAGCGATATGAATGGATGGTTATTTAGCTTTAGCAACCGGTTTGTCAGTTCACCAAAGCGATAATTTAATAGTATTTATGTTTTGATAGCGATAATTAAACAGAGTAGTTAATAATGAATTATTTGTGTTGGAATATTAATATACTAATGCAGTATATATTTTTCCGGTCGGTTCAAAGTCCGGGTCTGACTGGTGAAATGCACACTTCTCCTCTCTTTCTTTCTGGAGGGACTCGGTCCGACATCGCGACTTCATTCGCATCATCCACAAT
>BRYF01000023.1:8388587-8391087 GCA_030159135.1 Actinidia polygama | reverse complement strand
TCTCTCTCTCTCTCTCTCTCTCTCTCTTTTTTGAGTTTTTTTAGTTTATTTTATTCAATTTTTTTTTGTTTCTTTTTTACAATTATTTTTTTTTCAGTTTTTTTTTTCTGCACGTGTAGACGGGAATCCAAAGTCAAACTAGCTATTCTTAAATATTTATCAATAACAAGGACTTTTTTATTTTTAAATTTTTTAGTTACTTTGTTTATTGAGTTTTTAAATTTTTTAGCGAATTTATTTTACTTGTCTAATTAAAAATTTATAATTTTTTTCGTTACTCTTACTAGATAAATTTTAAAATATAATAATTTTATTTAAATTTAAAAAAATTACTAAAAATTAAATATTTAATTAATTTAACAAGCAAAAAAAATTATCTTTTTTGAGTTTTTTCTTAAATTATATAAAAATATTATATTTTCAAACTACTCTTATTAAGAAAAACTCTAAAGATATAAGAATTTAATAAAATAATTAAAAAATTAACTAAATACAAAAACTCAAAAATTTAAACATATAAATAAATTTAGAACAAACTCAACTAATATCATAACGAAGGAGGGATTATTATATGAGAGTCAGAAAAAAAAATTAAAAAAAATTAATAGTAAAAAAAGAAACAAAAAAAATTGAAAAAAAATACAAAAAATAAATACAAAAAACTCAAAAAGAGAGAGAGAGAGAGAGGGGGGAGAGAGTGGAGGGATAAGAGAGAGAGAGAGAGTGCAAAACTCAAAAAACCTTGTTTACCCAAAAAGAAAAACAAAACTAATAAAAAAAAATTAATACAAAAATAAAAAAAATAATTAAAAAATTAATAAAAAAATAAACAAAACTAAAAATGACTAAAAAAAAACGAGAGAGTGAGTAGAGAGAGAGAGAGAGAGAGAGAGAGAGAGAGAGAGAGCAAAGTGGCAATATAGTAATTGTCCATAGGTGTGAGGGCAAAGTAGTAATTTTACAAGGGGTAAATTCTGACAGGGGTGCTTTGTGAATTAATCTGAAACCTCAGGGGAGGTCAGTGTAATTTTTCAAACGTTAGGGGTGCTTTATGTATTAACCTGAAACCTCAGGGGAGGTCAGTGTAATTTACCCTTGTTTTATTCATTGAGATATCATTTTTGGGTTAGACCACTTGAGGTTTATCTGAGACCTTCAATTGTTTCCTCCAGCCATGAAGAATCATACTTCTAAGAAACATGTTGTGCCCGACCTGATACATATTCGGCACAGGTACTTCGCACAGCACTTCTACATGATTACTGGTAAGCTAAACAAACATGTATCCAAATTCTTTTTCCTTAGTTTTTGCCATAACCATTCACCCAAGAAGCATCCCTGAAGTTACCCTCATCAGATTTTTTTCTCTATGCTTCGTATGATTTTGGAACTAAGCTTTAGTTTGTAGGTTCTATAATGTAATTAAAGATTAACTATGGTTTCCACCTTGTTTTCGACATTAAAATATGGTTTGTTGAATGGATCCTTAATCAACAAAACCCTTTAACCATTTTTTTCTACTTGTTAGATATAATGCATGATTCCATATAAAAATATTACCATATCTTACAAACTTACCCAGTTGTAACCATGTTCTACTTTCTTTTTTTTCTTCTTAGGTTTTGCAGTACCAACTTTTGAATCGTACCATTATCCATACTTGTAGCCACACACATGCTTGTACACTCCCAAACACATTCTAAAATGGTTTCCAAGTTGTACAAACTTAAGAAAATAAAGAAAAATCACTGAAGAAACCCAAGTAATGTAACATATAATGGAAAAATCAATTGCAATTTGCAATATTGCCAAAGCTTAGCTTTGTGCCATGTAATAATTATCCATGGCAAGTCAAAGCCGATACATGAATAAGTTTCACTAATTATACACTTTGAAAAAATTCAAGTAATTACGATATCAACAATATGACAATACTACATCCCATTCAAAATCTATATTACTTCGAGCCGATAAAAAAAAATCTATGTTATTTGGATAGTGGATGATTATGATACGTGGGATTAGAACAGGAACAGGGACAGTGTATGGACATGTCCCAAAATGCAGTATGATAAGGATAGATTTTTATATATTATGTTATTGAATTATGGTACTTCTTAGATAAAATTTATTTTTTTAAAAAAACAAACAATAAGACCTCAACTAGACTTCAGTGTTTTTTTTTCCAACTTAACCGTTTGTAAAACATTTCTAGGAGCATTATGGCCTCCTTATTTTACATCACGCGCCCTCAGAATCCACTCTCCCGAGAAAAATGTCTTTAGGTTTGTTCTAGGAACACAATGGTTTCCTTATTTTACATCATGTCCCATCAAAACCCGCTCTCCCGAAAAATAAAATCTTTAGATTTGTCTCCGCCCCCCACCCCACCCCACCCCCCCACCCCCACCCCCACTCCTCCTTGGATAATCAAATAGGGAAACACAAAATTGGAATTGCTATGAATCACTAAATTCATTGTTGAGTGTTGATTTGGAAA
>BRYF01000023.1:8368587-8383587 GCA_030159135.1 Actinidia polygama | reverse complement strand
TCTTTTGTTCGGACAATATATGAGTTTCTTTATATGGTTAGGTCATATGGCCATGTGATAAAGGGGATGGATTACGAAAATCAATGAGAATGAAATGTCATATATAGCTACTGCATTTTGAAGGGAAAAAAAGGTGAGTTTTGAATTTGTAATTGATGGAAGAGCATCTGAATAATTAATTAAGACTTTATTTTGAGAAACATGTAGACACGATCAGAATGGATTTATTTTTCAGCCTTATTCGTTTGGTTTTGAGGCGTTTTCTTACTCTCATGAATCTGAAAAAGCTTTTGTGTTCCCCGCTGAAAATGCATATATGGGGCTTATTTGGGTAAATGGATCCCTGAAGGGAAGCAGCTTCTTTTCTAATAAGTTTTACTACTCTATTAGCTGACAGGTCTAGAACTGTTAATGATTTTAATGCTTGAAATCTCGTGTGTGGATTTCATGGTTTCAAGCAAGCTAAAATTTCTGGGATGAAAGTAGACTGAAGTGAAGCTATTTGTGTGTTTAAATTGTTTTGTTTAATCATAATTGAAAGGGACTATTGAAACTTGGGAAAAGAAGTGGCGGCTGTAGATTGATGTTATATGCTTTGCAAGATAGTGCCTTGATGAAGAACTTGTGGCAGCATGTTGAGTATTTGGGTTAAGCGTTGCCCTTATTTTAATATTTTTCATACTCCTCTCAATGTTGCTTTAGGTGCAAAGGGTTTATTCGGAGCAGTTGTAAATATTTCAAAAAGAACTTCAGGCTTGCCTTTAAAGTTGTTAAACAATATCCTCGTTGTCTAGGATGTGGAGTTCCTGTTGTTTCTGGATCTTCATTAGAATGTTGGATAGCTTTGCAATTCTCAGGAATGTGTTGGTAGGGCAAAGAATGCCTTGGAAATGTCATTGACAAAAGAGACTGGCAATTAAGAGTTGAGGAATTTCTAAATCCTGGTCTCTAATCAAGGTTGTGATGGTTATTGAAGTTACTGGAATTTTAACTGTGTTTGGTTTTTTCAGTTTTATATATGTGTTATATTTACGCATAAAAATATAATGGTTATGGTTTTAGATTTGTCGAGTAAATAAATGTGTATGCATATTGCACTACAATGATGGGAAGTACATTAATAATTTGTTGACGGTAGCAGTGATGATTTTGCATACCTCTCTCTCTCTCTCTCTCTTCTGTGTGTGTGTGTGTGTGTGTGTGTGTGTGGTGATAGGTTCTCTGATCTTCTTCAAACATTTTGTAAAAAGATCTTATACAGTACTGCTCCTCTATTTTATAATTTCACCAATATTTTATTTTCTTTTGCAGCAACAAAGATGGAATAAGTTTTTTGAAAGTTTTATTCATGGTATTTAAAAATATTGAGTGTGTAACTAAACTTTTTCAATTTATTTGTTTGCCCATGTGTTTGCAGCTTCAGCAAAGTTTGAGTGGTTGATTCCGTGAAGGATAAAGCACTGAACTCTTGTTGAAATCTGCTGATTGCTTAATGTTTAAATTTTGGAGGTAGTCTACAGGATACTGAAATGTAATGCTGGGCAACAATGACCCGTAAAATAAAACAAGTTTGTAAAAGTTTTGTGATCATGCAGACAGTGGTGTAAATCCCGCACTTCATCTCATCAACATCTGCAGATGGTATTTTGCTTGCAGCTTGGTCAGGATGATCATCTAGTTTTCCTTTATCAGAAAAACTCTTCAGTTTCTCAGCCGTCTTGTGCACCGTATCTCCAGCTAATTTTGCTGCTGATTTAGCTGAATCCTCGACTGTAGCTTTGCTCTTACCCAAGCTCCTCACCAATGCTTCTTTCACCTTTTCTCCACCTCCATCTCCATCTCCATTTGCCTCTGCTTCCTGGCTTCCCTTAAAACTTAAAATCATAAAAAAAAAACTAAAAATATATAGGTATTTACCAAGGAGCCACATATTTATGCTAGGAAAAAGAGGAGAATTGAAGGGAATTGTTGTGCTCAAGATTGGGAGGAAAGAAGTAAGCATGCAGTTGATGGATGAGGGTTATAGCCTTCTCCCAGTAGGTTGCAGTTGGTAGTGGCGCTGTGAATGATGTGGAGAGAGGAATACGCGAGTTAGGATCATCTCCAAGATAGAGGAGGACCAGGAGGAGGACTTCTTCTGGTCAAGAAACTCAACTTTGTTGTTGTTGTAGTTGTTGATTTGTATTTCCAAATAAAGAGACAGAGATTAGGAACAAGTAGAGGAGGAGGAGGAGGAGGAGGTTCTTGTAAGTTTATCCATTAATAAAGATGCTTCAGAAATTTAGTTGTAAATCTGGAGGGAGGGATAGTTAATAATAATAGTAGTAGTAGTAGTAGTAGTAGTAGTAGTAGTAGTAGTAGTAGTAGTAGTAGCAGCATGGAGGGGAAGGGGGTATTAGGTAGGTGGTGAGTGCACACGTCTGCGGGTATTGGGGAACTCTTAATTCGCAAAGGTTTAATTTGAATATACAGTCATGTAAAAGGGTGCATATACTACAAATTGTGACTCTTAATTCGCAAAGATGCAATTTGGGTGTTAGGGACCCTCTCGAATGGTTGGGGAGGTTAGGGTTTCGACGTGGGGAATGGAGGCAACGGGTGGTCAGAAGAGTGAAGGAGCGACATCGGTGAGTGATAATGTGGTGGCCATGAATGGTGGAAAAGGATGGAAATAGGTGTGGTGAGATGAGTGTACTAAAAATTGTTTGGAGTAAATTTAGAGGTTTTAATTAAGGGTAAATTGATCCAATTAACATTTAGATTCCATGTTTCCAATATTAATTTGGAAACTACTTGCTATTAACTTTTTTTAGTTAGACTGTTTTAAGTGACATTAATCATTCACCTTCCCACTGTCATGAGATTTTCTCTTGATCATTAGACAGTGAAATCAGACGTGAATTTTTTCAACTACCCCAAGGAAGGAAGAGTACAAGTGCGTACTCCTGGCCGATCTATTCTGGTCATCGTCCTCTTCATCTGCCTATCTCTCTGATTGGCCTCTCCACCCCAACTCCCATACCTTAATCCTCCTATCCAATAACAACTCCCATGCACATTCACTATTCATTATTCACTTTCTCCCTTTTCATTCTGTTTGCCATTGGTATTGTCACTAATATGACTCTCTATGACATTGTTTTTACGACAACCTTGGAAGGATGCTGTGCCTGAGAGAGTCTTATCAGCAACTTTTGCTGATTTAGGTGACTCCCAATTAAAATGGGAGAAGATGGCTACATCACCCATGCCACGCCTTGACGGCACAGCAATACAGATTAACAATCTGCTCTATGTCTTTGTCAGATATGGAACCACTGAGTATGTGAGCCGCTCTGCTCTTGTTTCTTTTCTAAATGAGTGAGTTCTATCTAGGCTACATATGTTCATAAATTGCTTTCTGTCCACTGCTCCTTTCCTTTCTTAACTTATTTGTTACACTTTCCTTGAGAGTTATTTGAAGAAATTCATTTATGTGCTCTATCATATTACTTTGTCCATAAGAATAAAAACCTTGCAATCTGTGAAGATTTGACAAGTTCAGTTAACCAGTAAAGCACTCAAGGGTCATAATGACAGACTTTGTGGCATTTGTCTGGGTTGGTCACACAAGTTATCTCCATGAACAACTTGGAAGTCAACTATGTGACTGTTGTTGGGATGGGTTAATTATTATTGGAGCAATATCCCCACCGGTTGGGTGGATAAGATACAATACGTAAGTTTGTGTTAAAATGGCACGACCCATGCACAACATCTGTTTTGATTAAACTCTTGCTGTCAACCTCCAATTCCAGCTTCCTGTTTCAAGATATGCATTTTAATATGTACATATGCATTGAAAATAGACGTAAAGTGCAGGTTTGTATTTCTTTTTTTGATTTTTTTTTCCTTTAAGCTATGTTAATTTCTTGTTATCAAAATGTTCCCATTGTTTCTTATGTTTATACAGACACATTCTCATATTGATATATACAATTTTACGGATAATACATGGGGAGGAAGGTTTGATATGCCAAAAGAAATGGCACATTCGCATATGGGAATGACAACGGACGGGAGATACATTTACGTGGTCACCGAACAATATGGTCCACAATGTAGAGGTCCTACAGCACGTACCTTTGTGCTGGACACTGAAACAAGGCAATGGCGAGATATGCCCCCCTTACCAGTGCCTAGGTATGTGTCATAATCCATATGTGGATGAACACACTCGTGTTTTCTTTTAAGAAGTATCTACTGTATCTTTTTATACAATGACTTTCATTTGTTTGACAAGTGTTTTTAAGTACAATTAGCACCTGCTTGTCCCACATTCTGTGATAGTGGTGTTTTCTTTTACTTTTATGAAACATACTTTTGAGTTCCTTCCACTTTAAATGAACTGTAGGGTCATGTCGTTAATTTTAATATTTAATTATTTCAAATTGGGGTTAAATGTATAATTATGTGAAAAATCATGTGATTAGACGTAATATTTCAATCTACGAGTTGCATATATATGTATTATGTTCTCATAATTAGATTTTTTTTACATTTGACCGAGAGTGGTGTGACCCGCATGTATATTGGAGTGTGTGTGAAAGCCATTCAAATTAGTTTAATATTATATTGGGGACCTTGGATGCCATAGTGCAACAATTAAGAATTAGCAAGTACTAAAACAACCACTTAAGAACTTGAAGGGCCTGGGGTGTAATTTTTCCAACAGATTCTTTTAAACTTCTTCTTCTCTTCTCCTCATTCTCTCTACAAATTGAAGGTTGAGACCTTCGATTTTCACCGCATCGATTACGAAATCGTGAGCTACATGTAGCTGTCTTCGTTTACATCAAAACAATTTTAGATTTAGCGAGTTTTGGGTTTCTTTTCAAGTTGAAGCTTGGTCTCTATGTGGTAGGATTCCTTCTAAATACATTCATATGGACTTGTATAGGGTAGATGTAACCTTAATTAGGATATTGAGTGTAGATTGGCATAAAAACTTGACATTCCTAAAGTTTTAGTTAAATGCATGTATTGAACCCTAACTTTTGGATATTTATGATGATTCTTGCTGAGCTTTGAGTAAAGAAATTAGATGTTCATTTTTTTATAGATATGGGTAAGTTAGTTTTGTTGTTAGAAAACATATTAGTTGTTTATTTAAGGATAATAATAGGAATGTGATGTTTGACTTAAATGCACACAAAGTGTTTGAATATTTCATAACGTTGAAAAAGAGAAATTAAACCACATTATTTGTTAACACTAAAGCTTTTTTTCTCGAGATGGTGTGATGATATATTGGGTTAGGTGGGATTGAAGTTCTTACACTCTCGTTTTATGTTAGAAACTAAACTTGATGGTTGTAAAATATATATATATATATATATATATATATATATATATATATATATATATATATATATTGATTAGATCCCTTGATTTTGAATGAGTACTTGAGGTTTGAAGTTTGGATTCATTTTTCTTGAGAATTGATCTTGGGTTTTTGGAGTTGTGTTGTTGTCGTTTTAAGTCATAGTCTATGAATAGATCACCATCGGTGAAAGCCATAAACCCGCGTTGGGTAGGTGGTCATTATGCTTTCGAGTTAGTAGCCCGAGAAACGGGATTTTGTGCTTGGAATCTGTGAGCAAAAGTGTGGTCTAACTTGATTAAAAGATCATTGTTGGTAGAAGTCCGTAAATCCGCCGGGGGTTGATGGTCATTATGCCTTCGGGTTAGTAGTCCGAGAAATATGATTTTGTGTTTGGAATGCATTCTAGATGATTCTCATAGTTTGTGGGGGTGGGGGGTGCACGACTCGTAGTATTTAATGAATGTTTAGTGTAGCCTTTGGGTATGATTTTGGCTTCGGGTCATCATTGGAAGTGAAGCTTCCTGTTGTTGTGTTGGACTTCGTGCATTAAGTGAGAGGGTTTGGGATGGTTGGAATTCCCTTTTGAAATTGTGAGAATGGTCATCTTCATATTTAAAATGTAGTTGAATTTGATAGATATGCCTTTTTTCCCTTGCCTAAGATAATCTTGCCTAAAATCATTAATTAATACTTTTATGTGTGTATATGTAAGGAAGTGGTGAGTCTCACTTACAAATTCTTATTCGTGTATTTAGTTGGCGTCCTATATAGTTTTGACTCATGTTCAACGGGTTTTTTTCCAGGTAACAATGCAAATCCTATGCCTTAAGAGTTTTATGCATATCTTTGTTTTGTATAATATATTTGTTAGTACAGTTGTGAGCCTGACTATCTTTTGAATTTTGATCATGTAAGGCCATAAAGCCAAGATTTATGCTTGTAAGTTGTATCTTTTGTAAAACTTTAGTTAGAGTTTTTTATTAGCTACTTAGTTTGGATAACTTAATTATTTTGTATAGTTGTACTTCTTTTGAATGGTGCCATGTATATTATAAGTGTCGTTATTATTCGTTATCAGATGGCCATTGAGACAAGTGTACCGTCAAGTGTTGTCCAATTTACATAAAGGAAACTTTGTCCAATTTTTTTTTAAAATTTCATAATTAAAATTATTATTATTTTCTTCGTAAATATGTTCACTTCTCTGGTTGTGGAATCCGGGGCGTGAATTGAACATTATATCCTTCACCAATAGATATTGAGTCTAGCCACATGCCTCTTCCCTGGATTGTTTTCGCTCATCGCTCCGAGCATGAAGTAATTCTATTTTTATTCCTACTTTATTTTACATGTATACAAGTATTCGTACCCTTGACCAGTGTTCTGTGAGCCTATCAAAGGAAAAAGGAAAAAGGAAGGAAAAAATGATGATTCCAAACTAACTAATGTGATAATTAGTAATTTCAATGTTAATCTAATTTATAAAGGAATGTCAGTACATGCTCTCTCTCTCTCTCTCATGCTAATATTCGTTTTGGTTATCTTCAAGAAAGGCGTTTCCATTAGTTTATGAAGATCGTCTCTCTGCTTTGTTATAGACTTTAACATCCCTTTTGCCACTTCATTCATCTTGCTTAAACATGCTACATAAGTACATATTCTATATTCATATCCATTCATTCATACTTCACATCATTGTTAGGTTTAGACAGAATTCCTTTTCTGGTGGATGTCCTCTCTGAACCACCTGAGAAACAAAAAAGACCATTGATGAACTTCGATTTGGATATGTGTATGAGCACGATACACGTTATGCACCAGCAACCCAACTTTGGAAAGGTAGACTACACGTGATGGGTGGTAGCAAAGAAAATCTACACACCGGGATTTGAGCATTTCAGTTTTTCAGTAAAGGATGGGAAAGCTTTAGAAAAGGAATGGCGCAATGAAATCCCCATACCCCGTGGTGGACCTCATAGGTTTATTGTCTTCTTATGAGAACCAGTTATATGTCAACAAATTGCAAAGATCCTATTCAGCTGAATATGTGAATTTAATTGTTAAAAACTAAAAGCAATGGCCAGTATACTTAAAAGCGATAATTTGAAATGCGAGTCGGTTTAAAATATCAGTTGATATGTTATTTATCGGCATTGAGTTTTGGGCCCTGTTTAGCACACAATATTAAATATAATTGATACATTTTCTCTCGTTTTTGTATACATTAAAGCATTGGATTTAGTCAATTTTGTTTGCAAGTTATTTTTGTAAATTGTGTAGGAATTTTGACATTAATGACGTCCTGCTAACCACGTTTGCATATATCAAGGAAGTTATGATGAAGTCCAATGACTAGGAGAAGCCCCGGAGTGGCGATGTGGGACCCAAAGTGAGACTTGGGTAATCAAAGCAGGTGACTACCGGTAGTGGTTGTGAGCACTACCGGTAGTCCAGAATTCCAGAGACTAATCCAGGTTCAAGCACTACCGATAGTGACTTCAAGTATTGCCGATAGATCGGGCATCTAATCAACTCCAGAGACAGCAAAACTACCGGTAGTGGATTCATGACTACCAATAGTGAAGGATAAACACATAACTTTTTCAGCTTTTCTACACAGCTTTTAGGAGTATTTTCGTCTTTTCATTAGGATTTTTTGGGGGCCTATTTAAACAATTTTTCTGAGATTCTAAAGCAACTTTTATTTTAGGTTTAACTCAATTTTTTGATCTAGAAGTTATTGTAGAAAGAGAAAGAGAATAAGAAGTGGGTTTATGTATTAAAAGTTGTAGATCTTCAAATCTTTTACTCTCATTTGCTCATTTATGGTTGTAAGTACTTCTTATTGTTAATTTTAAGTAATTTCAATTACTTTTAACTACTTGTTGTGCTTCTTGTCTTTTCATTTTCTACTTTTAATTTACCTTGTTTGTAGTAGATATACCATTACTGATTGGCTAAACTACTTGGCTTGGTCCAAGAGTTAGATTCCATTTTTGACCTAGGTTTGATGGATTTATTTCTCTCAAATGATTTAAATATTTGTTTATAAATGGTTAGGAGCAAAATCTTTCAGTCTTAACTAAGGTTATATATATATATATATATTGATCTATAAATAAATGGTTCATTGATCAAAAGTGAATGTATAAGAATATCAGGGAAGGCCCAAGAGAAAAACAATAAAATTATTTTTTTATTATTTTTTAAAATAGTAAAAAAACTAAAATGTATGTTTTTCTTTATTTACAAAATTTATTTTCGGCTAAGATATTGTTCACGCGCGCCACGTCTCCACTGCCACCACCACCACCTCCTCCACGATCTCCGTCTCCCCCACCACCGCCACCATATTTTTGTTTTTTAAATAATTTTAAAAAAATATAAATACAAACATATTTTAGTTTTTGTTTTACCCAAAAATAAACAAATATAAAAAATAAAAAAATGACAACGTTACCAAACATTCCCAAAGAATTCTAGATTTCAAGTAACTACTCTCTATGTGAACCAGGATTAAGAACACTGGTTCGTTCAAATAGGAATATAGAGTAGACTCATTTAATAAAAATGGAAAAGGAAGCATCGACTCAAAATGAATGGGGAAACATAGGGTTAAAAATATCCCATGGGTCTGGCGGTACCCAATTCCCCAAACGCCCGAACAATGTCACCTCCAAACATACATTGAATTCTTGCAACCACAACCAACACCTACCTAGAGGTGCAAATTGGCTCCGCCCGATTTGCGGGTTTGGCACAGGCTCGATCTGGACTGAGTCAAGCCTACGCATATGGCAGCCGGGCTTTGCCCAGCTCAAGTGTGAGAGGTTGTGAATTTAATTCTAACAAGAGAAATATATATTTTTTATTTTTTATTTTTTATTTTTTATATGTATGTATTTATTTATTATTAAAATCTAATATTTTGAGATATGTAATGAATGTTTAGTATATGTGGTATGATTATTCTTTGCTTCAAGTATAAGAAGTCGCGAGTTCGATTCTTGTTTAGTCGGCTCGTTCTTTTCATTTCTTGACCACTACAATTGGGATGTAGAGGGAGGGAGGGAGTCATTCGTTTCAAATATTGAATCCAATAGACAAGTCATTTCCAAAATATTCCAATCCCAAAAACTTCAAATGACTTTATTATTAGAGTAAAAAGACGAGAAAAAAAGATACGACCGAACAGACACACACACAGAAAAAGAAAAAAACGGAGCGCAAGGCAAACCCGCATAAGGTGGATGGTGCGTGCGACTCATACAGTGGATTCGGCCCAAGCTTCCTGGGGCGGATGGCTTGGGGACCTCCTTTTGTGGAACACAATCGACAGCTTAGACGCCGCGGCCAAGATCAGCTTAGCGGGAACGCCAGAGATCTCCTCAAGTCGCTTCAATACTTGCAACGTGGAAGCCGATCTGTCCCCGCACCCTCTCCCTCTCAAGCACAACCACAGCCACCCCGCTAGCCTCACCCGCAACGGCAATACCCTCCACTCGCACTCCATCCAACTCAAAACGCCCAAACCCTTTGAGGCTACCGGCACGGCAACGGCGCAATGAACCCCAAACCCAAGTTTCCTGCACCAATTTACCAGAATGTCCTCCGCCTTCGACCTTAGAAGACTCGTTGGAATTCGCCGCTTTTCCGCTTCCGTGGTGAACATCACCGGAAAATTAGAGTTCCCAGTGGATATAGAGATTGAAGAAACAGCTCTTTCCGTTTTAAGGCGGTCGAAATCGATCTTCTTGGGAGATTTCGAACAGGACTCGGCGTTTGAAATACAAGCCGAAGAGGAAGGAGACGACAAGCCATGATCGAGGTCATCGGCGGGCGAGCAGGACTGACAGATCCGATGAAGGAGGCGGGATCCGGTGCCGGAGATGCGATTTCCGGTGAGTGATTTGCATCGGGAGCAGACGGTGCGGCGAACGTGACGAGCTACGAGGAAGTTGGCCTGGTGAACCTTGGCGTCACAGTTCCAGCAGAGGAAAGCGGAATCGGAGGGACAGTAGAGAGAAGCTTCTCCGTCACATAATTCACAACCCCTACCTTTCATCTTATACAGCTCCGAATGATTTAGTAGAAAATAAGAATATACATAAATGTATAAAACAAGGATTTAATGCAGGGAGGGGTCTGTGGTTGAAGAAATACGAAGAAAATCAGGGGATTGGAGGCAGAGGTGTTCGAGAGAGGCGTTTTGAGGGGGCTCGAAAGGCGGTGACGAGCGAATGAGAAAGAGTGAAACTGCAGTGTGGTTTCGTTTCGTTTCGTTTCGTCGACGAACGAATGCTTTAGCTAAGGCGATCCATTTATTAAGAATGAACAAATAATTTGTGGATGTGGAATAAAAAATAAAATACAAATAAGCGGTGGATGGAAGGAGCTATAGATTCTGTCGCGCTGTGTGCGCCATCCCTGTCCACATAACCTCGTTTCCCTCGAAACTGTTCAAAATCCCATCTTATTAATTTTTTATTCACACCCTTCTTTTTTTTAACTATTTACAAGCGACTCCCCCCACACGTCTCCAATAGTAAAACTTCAGGGTTAAGACTATTTTAAAGTTTTCACCTTCCTATTGATTTCACCTGTCATCAGTGCCGGCCCTGAGCATAGGCCCAGTAGGCCTGTGTCTGGCCCCAAGTCCAAAAATTATATATGAAATTATGGCCTTTTATGTACTGAATTATATATTTTTTGGTACATTAAATTAATAGTCTTGTATGCGTATTACAAGTTTTAAATTTTATTTAAAAATCAAAAGAGATATTGATTTTTGTTACAATAATAGTGTTATTTTTTATCAGAAAAAAAAATATGAAGGGCCTCAAATTGAGATTAGGACTGGGGCCTCGAAAAACTCAGGACCGGCACCGCCTGTCATCTTTCTTTCTATGTAACTCTATTTCAAACACTCTAATTTCCTTTGAACAATGATCACTTACTAGGAAGTTCAATCATGAAACTACTTCATTGAACAATAAATAGAGGTCAGGAGGAAAGAATAAACCATGCTCAATTCAATCAAAACATACTTTGACAAGTTATACTTAATTTTTAGTCATTCTACTTTTGGAGAAATATCACTTAAAGATTAGATCTAAGACACAAAAAGGAAAATGTGTTAAAAGGTAAGTAAGTATACATTGGAAAGGCGCTACCCATCCTACTAACACACGAACACGATGATGGAATCTTATCATCCATTCCAAATTTCATATGCAATACAAAGATGTTCACGATACTTTTATTTGCAACACGATAACTTTGTGCGTCTCAAATTACTTCAAAAAACTTGCATAAAAATACATTCTTTCAATATATAGAGGAAGTAGATGAGATGTCAAGAGAATCTAAATGGAAATTCAAACGGACCATTTTTAGTTGATTGCTTTCCTAGTGTAAAATAACTTTGCAACATGAATTCGTTTTGTGATGAAAACACAAATGGTCGTGGAAATAAAATTTGATAGCATTGGGTGGCTATTGTTATTACGAAAAAAGTAGTGGGACGAAGAGACGGAAATGCATACAGACTCCTTGCAAAGAGCAATTTATGTGTGGTTGGTTGGTCGGTCTTACGAAATATCTTTGTTGTCTGTCAAACGGCCAATTCTCTACCAGAAATTGGAGCTACTCTCGAAAAACAAGCACGTGGCAGAATTTTGCCACGTCGTTATCGTGATTCGATACGCGTCACGAGGTCCCGATCCTGAAACTCTCATGTTCCACAAATACCCTCCCTTCCATCTCTGACTGAGCCTTGGCAAAAACCCCATCTCTCAAAATCTAGTTTTCAATTTTTTGGCGAAGCAAAATTAAATATACCACTTAAAGTCTTATTTGGATCGTGATAAATTTTGGATGGGAAGATTTGAAAAATTGATTTCTAAAGAGAAAAAGAAAGTAAATGAATAATTTGATTCAATAATTCTTTACATTGACTCCTTAATCCATAAACAACCTAAAAAAAATAATATAATATAATGAAACATTTTTGGAATCACGGTATGTATATAATTAAAAATTAATAACTTAAACAAAGATAAAGGATAAATTACACAAAACAAAACTATGTGGTCTTGTATATTTATTAAAATATTACTTTTATACACTTTTGTTTTCATTGTATTAATTCATATTTATATTTTAGTTTAAGCTCTGCTCCGTTCAATGAAGTGGTAGGAATAAGTCATGTGTGACTTAATAAAAATAGTAAACATGATATTTTGTTGAACAGAAGAGTCGTATGGACACTTGACAAAAGAGGTAAAAGGCCGAATAGCACAATTAATTATGATGTGGGATAAAACATTCACACCTCATCAAGGGCACTCATCGCCTACCTTAAAGAGAATCTCCATTATACCCCGCCATACTTCATTCACCACTGGACTTCATTCATCTCGCTAATAGGCGAGAAGACACCTCATCGCCAGATCGCTAAGAAGATTGAACTTAAGTTCGTCAGCCTCTATACCACGATGGGCGAGGTGAAGTACATGTCTCCAGTCTTCTATTTCCATATGAACTCCAGTCCTATCTCCACAAGGACACCACCTTCAGAAGAGATTCATTTCTTCTCAACACCTACAATCACGGGACATTCTCCAGGTATCATGTCTACCCATTAAATCTCCTATATCTTCAGGATATATTACCATACTTAGCCATCCGAGTATCACGCTGTAGTTTTCTTACACGGCTCTCCTCTCTCCATCTATATAAAGGCCGCTCCTCCAACATTATGAGGTACGCAACACAATTCTAACTGGCACAGACTGATAGCTATGCTTGTTAGTTGCTTAGCTTCTGATCGTCTTGGTCTGATTCGCACGCCGGAGGGGTTTTGAGCGGCCTCACTCCCGCCGGTAACGTTTATTTCTTGTTGCGTAGATCGCCCGAGTATTAGCCGAGGTCCAGTGTCGAGGCCAAGGAGCAACGTGACTGTTGGTTGCTCGCCCAGATTTTTACCACAACAAATTATAAATACAGAGTGCGAAAGAAAACTTGGGTAAAAGTATTAGAGTGCAGTTTAATGAATCCAGCGCCTTAGCAGTCGTAGGGAAAGAGCGGTTGTTCACGTAAGGCTAAATTGGTAATTGCGCTGAGATGCCACGAAGTGTGTGGCGGTGATTTCAACATTCGAAAAGCAGAACTGTAGATTGTGAGAGAGAGAGAGATTGTGGAGGGAGTAGTAATTTGTGAGGACATGATGGTGTGGCGCGGTAAGTGACGACGCGGCGTGATGTGGTTCCCTTTGTCTATTGATTTTTTTATTTTTTATTTTTTATTTAGTGAGTTTTTTTTTGTTATTTAATTAAAATTTTATATATTTTTATTTTTTTTAGATGAGATGAATTTAAAAATATAATTTTTTTATCTAATTTAGAAAAAGAAAAAAAAAGACCAAAAAAATCATCTAAAATAAATTTTTTTAATTAAATAAAAAATATATATACTTTTAAATTTATTTCATCAATAACAACAAAAAATATATAATTTTAATTAAATAAAAAAAAAAGCAAAAACAAGAAAATTGAAAGATTAAAAAAACAAACACTAAAAACCTCTATCCCAACCAACCAAGCTGGGCTGAAGTATCAACCACACAATTAATAAGTCTATGGTTTGAATAGGAGAGCCACAAGATGCTAGTAATAAAATCACAAGGCTTTCATAATGAATCATGGCAGCCACGTGTCCAAAACGAGGTGGTGTTTGATGGGGGCTTAAAGGAAGCCACGCAGTGTATTGGTGGTGGTGGTGGATGGTTCTGGTTCACGAGACTGACCGACGGAAGAGTTTGATTGATGAGAGAGTTGATAGAATTGCAGTATTTGATTTTGAAGGGCCCCACTTTGTGGAATTGGGGTCCTACTTCTCCCTAATTTGCCTTTGCTTCCTACTACAGGACAGGAGCTATAGTAGCTACCAAAAGCCTGGACTGACTGAGTGAGCCACGTATAAAAAAAATGTCATCGTCAACACTGTGGGTCTAGGTCTGGTATTCACTCACAATCTCGGTCACAACAATAACAAGGACTAAAACCAAAGGGTTTTGATGTCTATACAAAAACTATTCTCAAAAATCAATATAAAAGAGAATGATATTTTTATAATTTTATCTAATAGAGATAAAATTTAGAGTGTAGAATATAAAAAAAAAAAAAAACGTAGAAATCAAAACCAAAACCAAAACCAAAACCATAAATAAATGCCAAATTTCTTAATCATATCATATGGCACGCATTATAATACACGTCACACTATTTTTGTTTATTATGTGATTTAAATTACTTCGCGTTATTATTTTTTAATAATTAGTTTAGTTGTTTTATAAATTAATTAGATTAAAATATAATTTAATCATAAATTCTCATAAAGTTATTTTTTGATTCATAACATAGACTCGAATTTTTATAAAATGTTTATGATTATATTCATAAAAATTCATAAACGAACCATAAAGATTCATAAAATTTACCAAACATACTGCTAAATTCATAACAAAAAATCTCATAAAAATGACCACAAAAATTCTTAACAAAACTAATAAAATTCATAAAAATAAATGAATCCAATTTAAATGGTGGATTACATGTCAATGAATACTTTGAAGT
>BRYF01000023.1:8343587-8353587 GCA_030159135.1 Actinidia polygama | reverse complement strand
CATGTTTAACAAACTCTGTTGCTGCTTTGCAGGAAGAGGTCTTTAAGTTGAATGAAGAGGTACATCGGTTGGAAAATAGGGTAAGGGAGGTAAATTGATTCTTCCCTACTGGATGCTTAAGCATCAGTGGCTATTCTGTAATAGCTTAGTGGTTGTCATATGTGGTATTGAAGCCTATGTAGTAATTCTTCCAGAGGTGAGTGTGTCTGCCTTGGATGCTGACTTTGAGACTCTCCTAGTATATGTATTACACTTCCTGGGCGTGTCCCAGTTTTAAAATGAGATTTTGTAATTTGGGAACTTTGAAAACACGTCTTAGCTGCTCCCTGTCATTACTTTTGTGGTGGATCTATAAAAGGAGTTCTGTTATGTAATTCTTGAAATGTAATTCACACACCCAAATGTATGTTAGTACACTCCAGAAGATGACATTATATGCATGGTTGATTTTAAGTAAGCAATTAGGCTGCAAATAAGTTTGAATCAAGACGAGTAGTGTGTTTTTAAGCTTGGCTTGAAAATGTAATGAGCTTAAAAAATATGTGGTTTGTTTATAAGTCGAGTCGAGCCCAAACAAGCTTTAATCTTGCCAATCACAAGCCGATCACAAGTTGCTTGGTATTTTTATATGGTATAAGGCGATAAGCTTATCGACTGAGTTCGAGCCTTTAACAAGTCAAGCATGAGTCGAGCTTGAGTAGCTTCATGTGTTTTACAGACCTATATGCTATGGACACTTCACATACTAGAAAAGAATATGGCAATAAAGATAAGCTAGTGATTTTCAAACCCCCCCTTCTCCAATTGCAATCCCTTTTTCTTTATTAGGGCGAGTTTACCAAAATACCCACTCTTACTTAAATATTTTCACTACATAGAATATTATTTAGATAAACTCACCATAATAAAGACAAAAAAGGAGTGCAATTGGAGAAAAGGGGAGTGTCAAATATGCAGTTTTTATGAAGTTTCATCTTTTTAATGTTTTGTAATTGCAAAGACTGATATTTGGATAGTTAATTTTATTTATATAAAGACCGATCTTATGGTTTAGTTTGGTTTAGTATTTTCTTGTATAATGTGTGGTAAAGACATACAGGTATATAAACATATATTTTTCATCTTACAAATGGCTGAACATATCTAAATAATTGATTGGTACTTGCAGCTGGAAGAGTTAAAAAATAACAAAGGAGAATCAGGCGAAAAGACTAGTGGCAGAAGTAGTGGTGTTATGAAGAAAACAGATGTTCCAGATGACCCAATTGACGTCCAGCGAAGAGAGAAAGTAAAAGATGCTATGATTCATGCATGGAGTTCATATGAAAAATATGCATGGGGTCAAGATGAGCTTCAGGTACAATACACATCTCTTGCATTTTTAATTAATGGACATGTAAGTAGTTTGAAGTGGATCTTGATTCCCTTCTCCTTGAACTTAGATTTCATGTGCCCATAAATTCTTCCGTTTTGTGCTCGTGTTGGAGTATTTCACACAAAGTTTAACCTCATGGCTGGGTTTCGAACGGGGGTGGGGGGCTGCTTTTTGTTCAAATTATAATTAGTTCACGGGTTCAAGATTTTCCAATTCAGGTTAAACATCAGCATTGCTGTGACTCGTCCATCAATACTTACCTAACATTAGTGTCGACTTAGGCAGGATAGCATCATGAATTTAAATTTCCTATGTTGATTTCGATTAACTTGCAGCAATGATTACCTGCTGATATCATGGATATGTGTTGATGCTTCCATTGAAATGAGTGGGTTATTGCCATGATCCATAATTGCATGAGAAATTTAGATCGCATTAGTGGATAGTGGACAACAAAGTTTGGCTTTTTCAGTTTTTTTTTTTATTTTTGGTCTGAGGGGGTTGTTGATAAATTTTTTGTTTGTCTGGTACATTGCTGAATGTTTTAAGGTGCTGGCATATGCAGCTTCCCGAATTCAGATACAATTCTCCTTTCTATCGCGTGTATCATGGAAGTTAAGCAAAGTAGTGCTGCATATTCATTAATAATTTTGAGCCGAGGGACTTGCATCCTCAATGCCTAGGTTTCATGGTCTGGACTTGGACCAATAGCGAAATATAATTCATAGGGCATTTTGATCCAATCAAATAGAAACCCTCAATGGTTATCATTTTTTACAACACTTCTTTTTGTTTCTCCAGTCATATGTTTAGATCCTTTGTTTTTTTCCATTTTTTCATAATTTGACAAATATTGTTTTTGTTTCATTATTCATGAATTATACTTTATAATCCTCATGTCTGAAAGTGTATAGTACAAAAGAATACGGGGTTGTATTAATAATTATGAACAAAAAATTACGACAATCTTACAAATCAGGCTAGAAAACCACTTCAAATTTTCACGATACCTAGAGTACACACACAAAAAGTCTAAGCGCTAAGAGCGCCTGTCCCTCCAACTCGAACATCTAGGCAACAGTAGTATTCTTGACTATGATCCACACACTAGGCAAATATGCATGTACACATGTAAATCATCCGTAGTCATAGTTGTCCCCAACAAGCATGATCCTATCATACTTAAGCCTTGAGGCTTTAAACTTGAGCATAGGCGATAGCAACAATGATGCAAACCATGAGATAAACAAACTGATGATCTCAACCATTTTTTTTCTCACCCAAAAAATTGATGTGATGCTCAACAAGCAACAGGCCAAATGCAAGTACGCCTAGCAACACTGCTGGCAAGGAACATGCCGCAAGCCACCCTTGGAAGCCAAGAGACTACGCATGCATGTCCCCACATGACATGCAGGGCTCACACCCCTTAACAGGTATGCCCACAGGCAACTGAGATATGCATGCCAATTGAACTGCTTAGTGTCTCCCATTGACACAACCAACGGACAACCAAGGCATCAGACAGCCCTAACATTAAGTTAAGACTGTTAAATGCAACACAATCCAGTGATAAGCCAAGTGACCACAAGATAAGAAACTGATGGCACAAAGAACACTAGGGCAAGCACACGTGTGGAACCAAATAATACAACTTAACAAAGAAAGCTAGCCAAGCTTTTGCCTATAAATAAAATGACACACAGGAAAGCGAGGCGATGTCCCATGCAACATCATTCACAAGGTAAAGCCACTGCATACATGGCAAAGTACAACTATGGAAGAACAAAAGGTCACGACATGCAGATCGATAGCAAGACAATCCCAAGTACGTGCACCATATGCACGATGCCTTGCCATGATCCTCCAACAAGCATGGCCATGCTTCATAGCAGATTCCCACATGTATGCACCATCGATGGTAAGTGCACGATGCCTTGCCATGATCCTCCAACAAGCATGGCCATGCTTCATAACAGATTCCCACATGTATGCACCATCGATGGTAAGAGTCAATATAATGACTCCCTATCACCAATCTGGTAGGAGGGAACATACCTTTGCTAAGAGTCATAACCTATAAAAGCCAATATCCAAGAAAATGTCAAACTGCAAAAATGCCCCTTAGACCTCAATGCTTTTGAATGTGACCACCTGGTGTCCTCATGATGTGCCATGATTGCATGGTCTTGACATAATGCTAACCAATTTTAATTAACCATATTGACCTTGTCTCGATTATCAAACCTTCTCTTGTTATTATGTAGATGAACTAATCAAATAAGAAACTGGGAGCCTTTCTTGGATCTTTATGTTCTTTAGAAGGTCAAGGCTCTAAAGTTTGATTGTGATCAAATTTCATGTCTGTATTGTGAAGCTAGTGAAGTGAGTAAGATATTGGAAGCTAAAGGTTATCGCAGTAATGGTCAAAGATTTAGTGGCCCAATGTTCCTATAGTTATGATGGAGTCATAAAAACTACTCCATATCGAAAGGATGATTGTTTTCATTATTGGGAAAAGTAGTTTGCGTGGACTAGGAGTTTTTCTTGTCGCTATGAAGTAAGCAGCGCCGGTAATGGGTGACAAGTTTTAGAATTTAGTTTTTTCTTTTATACTGCACTAAAGAGAGATTCAAGGTCAAAACCCACATGTCATGGAAGCAATGAAGAGTCACAAATGTTATTATGTTGCGACTATTGTTATGCCGCCTATATTTGTGTTTTTTTATCAACAACAAAGAAATATTTTTGATAAAGACTGAAGAGAAGTAATAAATATCATTTCCTATTTCTTTTTAATATTACGAGACAAAAGTTTTTCTCCCGTGCAAATGAGGAAGATCTGATTTTTCTTTTGTCATCATGAATACTTCATTTTTCCCCCTTTGGAATTTATTGAAACTGTTTATGAGCGTATGTATAGGTTATCTTTCAAGTTTGATCTAGTTTAGTTTGAGCACCAGATACCTTCATGCACCAAAGCTCTCAATTGGTGGCGTTTTTCTTCTATATTCTTTCTCTCATCTGAGGTTTGTTTGTGTTATGCATGTAAAACTTCTTCTGACATTTTGAATCTGTCACCAGCCACAAACAAAGAATGGTGTTGATAGCTTCGGTGGTCTTGGCGCAACTCTAGTAGACTCACTTGATACGTTATATATAATGGGTCTCAACAAGCAGTTCGAAAGAGCTAGAGAGTGAGTTGAGCTATATTTACATGTGATATTTTCAGATACCCTTGTCTTGCTTTGCATTACCCATTAAATTGTTACTTTGTTTTTCAAGTTGTGTTTTTGAAAGGACTAACCATCAAGGCAGATATAATCGAAGTCCACCCCCATCCACCCCTCTCAAGAACCTTAATTTCCTTCATTGGAAAAATCTTGGCCCAACCAGTAGATACCTGCTGTAAAAAATTAAACAGAAGGTACTGTCTTCAGAAATTGCCTATTACTTATTCTTCTGAACATTTTAAGCAAAGCTATCTTCTCTTCTGGAGCAAAGGCAACTCCAATATCATGCAGTTTCTGTAGCACATCAAAGTCTCATTCCATGTTAAGTGAAATATGGATCATTCCCTACACGGTAGAGAACTAGGGCGTGGTACACCATATGCTCTAAAATGTGGTGAACCAGTAGATACCTGCTGTAAAAAATTAAACAGAAGGTACTGTCTTCAGAAATTGCCTATTACTTATTCTTCTGAACATTTTAAGCAAAGCTATCTTCTCTTCTGGAGCAAAGGCAACTCCAATATCATGCAGTTTCTGTAGCACATCAAAGTCTCATTCCATGTTAAGTGAAATATGGATCATTCCCTACACGGTAGAGAACTAGGGCGTGGTACACCATATGCTCTAAAATGTGGCACGATAGGAGTAGACTTTTAGGATTTAAGGTACTTATAGAGCAATTTTCTTTTATCATGTGGGCATCCACTAAAACCTAGTCCATTTTCCCCAAAATTAATCATGTAAAAACACATTTCAAGGAGCATATGGCCAGCTTCTAGTTCATTACATGTGTTTTTTCCTCCTAAAGAAACCTCTTAAGGAAATAAAGAGTAAAAATTTGGAGATCTCTTTGGATCGCTAGAGCGTATTCTGGTAGCATTGATCTCGTTTATTACTTAGCAGTTAGCATAAAATTCTACTAGAAGGTGCCAAGTCCCCAGTAGAATTTACAGTCAGTTTCATATGAAAATTTGATGAGAATGACACATTACTAAGTTCCATATGATTGATACTTGGTAGGTAGACATAAATGATGTGGTTATAGCTTATTTCCAAAAGCAGGCTTTCATCCATTGTGACTCAAATTTTAGGTCCCTCCATTTTAGTTTGTTTTTCTCATCTTCAAATTTGCTACCAGCCTAGGGTCACTGTCGCTGAGCCTTTAATATGTTTGGTCCTCTAACTGGTTCTTCTTCATGTGACAATATCATTCTGGCCCCGTCCATGAAATGTTGAGACTGGTTACTCAAGCCTAATAAACTGTTTCTTAATTCTACATTTTAATGTGCTCAAAATGGTGGGAACAGCTTTTGAGTTTCTCTGGATGAATCAAATGACAGAAACGAATTTGATTTCTGGCACTTAACTTGTCAGCTATTTAAATTACCCTTCTAGCCCTTTTCATCTCTTCGCAGTAGTTCAAACTGAGTATTATGTCATTTTAGTTCAATTACTCTGTTTGTATCATATTTTATAACAGAGCCTCTTGTTAACTAACTAAACTTTCACTTCCTCTGATGCATGGCTTCTCTTCTTTCTGTGTCATAATTCCATCTGTTTCAATGTTACTGATCTTTTTATCTTCACCTGCACTTTGGTTACCCTTCCTGGATTTTGTCAGTCATATATATGTGTTGGATATAATATATGTGTGCGCATTACATTTCTGATTCTTTTGAGTGGTGGTTATATTTATGGGTTGTGTTTCCTCTATGATAGTAACAGTAAGCTATTCATGACAGGTGGGTTGCAAACTCATTGGACTTCAATAAGAATTATGACGCTAGCGTTTTTGAGACAACCATAAGGTTGCTTTATAAGGTTTAATATGTCTTATTATTATTATTATTCTTTTTTCTTATTTGTTTCTGTTCTAAATAAATGTTCTGTGCTAGTGGTCCATAATCAATGTATAGTGATCAACTTTTTGGATTACCATGCTGATATAAAAATGTTTATTTTCATTATAATCCAGAGTTGTGGGTGGACTGCTCAGTGCATATGATCTGTCAGGTGATAAAGTTTTTCTTGAAAAAGCTGCAGACATTGCAGATAGACTACTACCTGCATGGGATACACAATCTGGAATTCCTTATAACATTATTAACTTGGCACATGGAAATGCGCGTAATCCTGGATGGACAGGGGTAAGCTTTGAACACTGTGGATGTTCAGTTTGACTTTTCTGAATAATTGCAGATTTGCTGTACATTCACTTTGGAGTTCAATTTACTTATGGCATGATCTTTATGATAATTGTTTCATGCATATTATCAATCTGATTTCGGACTCGTGGCTAGGAGGGCATCGTTTTACAACGTGCCCTGTGTTAGTCCTTGAAACTCTTTTCTTTTTCCCTTTTTTCTTTTTTCTTTTTTGGGTGTAAGAGGGTTCATGGGGTTGGAATGCTTCTTTTTCTTTTCCCCTTTTTTCTTTTCACTTTGGAGTTCAAAAAAATTAGTCCTGTTGCTTGTCATGCGCTCAATTGTAAGCATTTTTACTTGGTCAGTCGACAACCGTTGAGTGACAGTTTATTCCCAAAAGCTACTGTTTGGGCTATGCAGCACCGACAAGCCTAACTGAGTGCCGTATCTGTGTCCAACACGTATGGGACAGGTGTATCCCAGGCGTGTCCATTTAATTTTATTAATTTTTTTGGTCTAGACATGTCTGGGACAAGTATGCTTAAGGGTTTACAGTTTTGCTTGTATTGATTTGATACTTTAGATACATATTTATTTTGTTTGGTTGTTGAAATATTGTATTGATACTTTGTCTTCTGCCTTGTCCTTTTTATGGATTATCTATTAGTTATATAGTTAGTGTTAGTTTCCATTAGATTTGGTTGTTTGCTGATACAATATTTATAGTCATAACAATAGAATATGCAATATTTTTTGGCAGTGTTGAGGCCATATCCATATCCTGATTTTTTGAGAATAGCTGTGTCCCATGTCCGTATTTGTCTGTGTTTCTGAGTTTTGGGTGATACAGGGATTGGTCTTTCCATTTCTTTCAGCAACTATATTTATTACAAGGTGCTCTGTTTTTGATTGAAATATGATCTAGAACACACCAAATACTTGCATACATTCATATATATATAAACTAGCATTCAACCCGTGCTATGCACAGGATAATTGTTTGTTCAATCACAAGATTATGCTTTTTGCTCTTCTCCCGTCATTCGTGTGATCTTGGGTTTGCGAGCCTCACAATAAATCTATACTCTTTGTTACTACTATACAGTATAATGAGTTTCCTTGTTCTAATTAGCCATTTGGGAGGAAATTCTAAAAATAGTTTTTATTTTTCATAGCTATATCATTAGTGTTTCTAATAAGAAAGATCAAGTAATTTTTCACTTTATGATTTTTGAAGTTTTACAATTTAAATTTATAACTTGTCATTTCCATATGGAATACCATATCGAGTTTTCTTCTAACAATTAATCATTTGGGAGGAGGTTCTAAAAATAGTTGTTATTATTTATAAGTGTAACATTAGTGTTTCTAATAAAAAACGATTAACTAATTTTTTCACTTTATGCACTTTCCTTGTATTTTAAAGGCTATCAATAATTTAAGAAACTTATGATTATTAGATAATAGACATAGGAACATATTGCAATAATACTTATTAAACCCCCAAAAAACATGTAACCAAGATCTCTCAATAGTAAATCTAGATATTCTCATTAATATATATATAAATAAATGTGTTGTTAAGCAAATTCTGGGAAAGCATAAGAAACATTCCACACACAACATTTTTTTTTGAGTAATATGCCCATTGTTAAAATTATTAATTTATAAGGTTATATACAAGGTCCATGTGTCAATCTACATGCCTTTAAAGGTTCAACAGTCAATCTACATGCTTCTAACGCTGCAATTGAATGCTTGAATATGAGTTTTGGGGGTATAAAAAAAATGAGAGGACGGATTCATAATTTTTCCACCATTGGCCCTTTTGTTTGGCCTGCACTGAAAAACAAAAACAGATAAAATTTTGTAAAATATTTTTTTGAAAGAAACTAAAAAAAATAAGAATAGAAAAAACCTCCACATTACAAAGCCTTATATTAGATTGAAATATTAAACAAAAAAATCGGAAATCATATAACCCAACACAAATAGAAGCGAAAATAACAAAGAAAATTACATGATTAAATGTTTTGTAATACGATAAAAACAAAAACAAAGCATTGCCTATATATAGATGATGGAATTCTGTATTGAAATAAAAATGAATGTTTAAGAATTACATGAACAACGAATGGTACATACTGAATCGACTCCTCCTCTCAGTCTCTTCGGTCAATTGCTATATTGGAGTAGATAACAACTTTTGTTGTAGGAGAGCAATATATATGGAATAAAAGTTGGAGAATTTTAACAATTGAAAGATATAAAATTTTTGAAAAGTTTCATAGTTTGGTAATAGATGACTTTTGAGCAATGAAATTTCTATAAATTCGTAATTTTTGAATTTCAGGTATTGGAAAATATTGTTTCCTTTTATACTCTTTTTTTTATTGGGCAAAGAAGATGGCAGAGAATTAAATGTGCATACCTTCCGTTTGAACAATCCACAACCATATTATGTCATCTTTGGAATCAAAAATTCTTGATTGAAAAAACTGGCAATTGGCTTCTCTTATCTTGTTTTAAAATTTGAAAAACAATTTATGAACCTCATTAGTTTTTTTAATTATTTTAAATTAAAATCATAAAATTCCACATGGAGTTCCCAGAACTCTCAGGATCAAAATGTCACTTTGCAATAATAATAATAATAATAATAATAATATACTCAAAATTAGGGTGCAATAATTTCTAATAGTATAGATATTATTATGGTGCATTTTAGTGCTCAATCTTTAGGTGTTTTCTTAACCAATTCAAAAACTAAGTTTCAAAATTAATATTTTGACTTTTTTTTTATCAGTTGATAACTTAATAAACTATGAAATTATGAAAATAAAGAGTAAATGTTTCCTTGTTGGTTGTAGTCAATAAAAGCATGTGTATTTCAAATATTAGAAACTTAAAGTATTTGTTTTAGTTTCCGTACAAGTATTGAAATGAGTAAATGATGGAGATCAAAAATATTAATTTAAAAATCAATAGTAACATGACACATGTATTTTTAAATTTTATAAATTGAAAAAATTGCACTGAGACTATGCAGCGAAAAGAGGAGACTATGTATTGCAATAATATATATATTGTGTGTGTATATATATATATACGTGTCTGTATATATTATACACACAATATATATATATCCAGCTGCTTCCGTTAAATAAATCTATTTCTATTTCTTACATTTCATCTATAGAAATATAACATTCTGACATACAATGGTTGTTCAGCCTATCGTGTCAGTG
>BRYF01000023.1:8313587-8316087 GCA_030159135.1 Actinidia polygama | reverse complement strand
GATAAAATGATACCCTATAGAAAGAAAAAGCCGAATAATAACATCGGTCTCATTTTGGAATTTGTAAATTTTGACAAATAAGAAGAAAAAAAAGAAAAGTTCACTTCACACATCCTGTAATTATATTGGATTGTCACTTTGCACCTATCACTTTCGGTCAATTACCAATCTCTCTTAATTATCCAATTTTGTTTGAACTAGGAACAGAAAAAAAAAAGAAAAGAAAAGGCACGTGATAATCACATGTGATAGTTTCTAAAGGCGAACAAACAGGTCCAGGTTGGCCTCTTCCTGCCCAAAAAGATGATCCATTCCATTCCCCCTTCACTTTAACAATGGTTTATATACTGGAAAAATTTAACTTTGCTCGCCACGGTATAAGTCATGGGCGGATTACACCTCTTATATTTATTTATCACCATATACCCTCATGTGATTTGTGGAATAAGTGCACAAATATAATTTTCATCCAAATGAATGGCAAGTGTGTCACATTTGAGTAAATGGATATTGAACCGTGTTTTTAAGACAAACATTAAATTTCAAAACATATGCAACTTTTTGAAGAAAAAAAATTCAAATTCTCTACTATTTCTGTCTCCTAGCCCTTCACTATGAGTCTACGACCCCTCCTTCTTTCCCTTTCCCTTTAATGCCAGAGAAAGAGAGAGTGGTACGTATTTGGGTTTATAGATATATATATGTATGTATATATACGTGTGTGGTTTTCGATAATCATGTCCATAAATCACAAAGTACATTCCACATAAACATGTCCAGAAACAAAAATACAATTGACTACCTGGTGACATAAAACATAGACAGGATAAAGGAACACAACGAAACCAAATTACTAAATTTGTTCCCTAAAAGGGTGAAAGTGCATGGGGAATGAATCCTCTTTTTTAGCGGGAAGAGACCACACGAACTTAGTTTGCCCTTGGGAAATGTCCCATGTGATCATCGCGTGCCTTTTTCCGTCCTTAGTTCAAACGTAGAGAGGATATTTACAGTTGATTGAAAGTGTGAGGTTTGAATTGTCAAAATTGGAGGTGAAGGGTGCAAAGTGGCAATTTGATAAAAATACAAGGGTGCAAAGTGAGATTTTCCCCATAAGCAATTTGTGATTTAAAAGTGTTGATTTACGATATCCAAGTCATGGTCTACAAAGGTCGTATCAGCTCAGCAGCTTGACATTGATAAAAGAAAATATACCATCTTAAAATCAGGCGTGAATCCCAAATTATACAAAGGCAAAATTCATGGTTAGCCAAACAAAAAGGAGAAATGGAGAAACACATCTTAGCCTGGTTTATGCCATTTGACAACTTGCTTACAACGACCACTCATCTTTGCTTTCATTTCAAGGACAACTTCAAAATGGATTTCGGTTCACTCGCCAACTTTGAAGTTGCCTTTTTTCATGTTATAAGAAATGAAATTTAGATGGATGACGTGGGCATGATGGAGCAATCATACACATGACCAAAGCCTAAATGACGCAGCAGGATGTTCTTACAACTTAATTCGTAGAAAAACTATCTATTTTTCCGAAGAAAAAGAAAATGTGAGGGGACGAAAGACACGATTACATCATCAGGCCTTACTAGGGCAGGGACTTTGGACGGGTTGTCGCTAGTGAGCAAGCTCGGTCGACCCTGCGTCGGAGTTGGTTCACATTCGATGGAACACCGATCTTGCTAAGGCAGTGGTCTCCGTCGGGCTGCCGAAACCTGCGAGCTCGGAGACCTTCTGCGATGGAACTCAGTGCGGTCGCGAACAAACATACCGTCCGAGCCAAAGTCTTCATTACATCCGAGGTGTCACTGATCAGCGAGCTTGGAACAATAACCGCGCTGCAAACTTGGACGAAGAATAACAACCGGCGTGATTCCCAAGGAATGTCAGGGGACAGAAGGTGCTTGCATGACGGAATGCTTTCTGATAGCCCCTATGTCATCGACGGAGACGCCGGTGGTTGATCACGAGCTAATAGTTGCGCCGTAAGGGTACAACAGGGTCAGCAGCCTACTCACTGACACGACGGCTGGCGCGTATCGACACGTGCCGAGCCATAGCCTGTCGAGTTGTGCCGAGGTCCAGGACCTAGGTCTCAGAGCAATATTGACTGTTGGATTGCTCACCCAATTTTCTACCACTAACACTTTTCAACTTTATAAAGCCTTCATTGAAACTCAAATGAGGTGTGTTAAGTAACTAGGTTTAATTATTGTGTTATTTTTTACTTTGTATTAATTTATTGTTTAAAGTTTCTTAAAATGAAAAATTGCGGATCCACTTATCTTAAAGGTAGGAGTGACACTTGTGAACTAACCATTTTGTGCATCCATCGAATGATTAATCTCCTTCTATCTATGCTGGTGCAGACATGAAAGTTTGCAAGAGAGAAAAGGGATTCGATGGAGGGAGTACCTCTTCACAAAGAATGATATAGATAGGTTTCAAAGCAGAAAAATAACAGAAAGAACGAGTGAAATAG
>BRYF01000023.1:8288587-8291087 GCA_030159135.1 Actinidia polygama | reverse complement strand
ATCACATCCTCCCATAGTTATGAGGATTCAAATAAATCAGGGAACAAATTACAAGTTTGATTTCTATGGCATGTCAATACTGAAGAATCAATTCCTCCAGACATTTTAACACATTTCTTCTAATGAAATTAGCATCTACAGGCACTACTAGGAAAATGAGATGCAGTATTAGAAAACCATACGACCGACACACATCCATTGGATCATCGACTTTAAATACATCTAGCTAGCTAGCTCTTGAAGGGGATAGCAACAGCACACAAGTATCCATCCATGGCCGTACGAACAATAATTCTACATACCCAAAAATTAAAAAATAAAAAAATAAAAAAATAGTCAATGAACCGGTCAAGCTGACCGCCGCCTAGTGAATGCATTCTTTTTATGATATTTATCTAGTTTTTAATGTATTTGCACAAAATTTTATATACTTTTTTTGGTGTATAATAATATATTTTTTTCATTAACTACGGCACATTGAACCGTGATTAGCATTCTCTTTCATGAATTTGGCCGACCGATACTCCTGAATAAGATGAATGGCATTGTGTGGGTGGGATCATGATTCTGTTCCATGGACAAGTAACTGTCACAACATCCATAGGGATAGAGACTGTGATTCGCCTTTTATCTCCCTCTCGATCTCTCTCCCTCCCTCTGTTTGTACCGAATGCATGGGAGAGACATTAGGCATGCATAGACTTGGGCGAACAGCCTAAGATAGGGTGTCCCCCCTTCAAATCTTCACCAATAATGTTTTTTTTTTTTTTTCTTCTTTCTTTCTTTCTTCTTCTGCCCAATGATCAGGTCCCCTGTCAAGTTATTCCATGATCAAAATCAAACCGCTCAAACCCAGTCCCACGAATGGGTAGCTTATTAATGAAATGAATTCCTATTTCAAACACATTAAAAAAACATTTGGTGATCCACTTAAATTATTTTACCAAACGGTCTCCACTTTGAATTCTCCAAGTCCAAGGTTCCATGCAAGCAAATTCAATTCAAGCGGCTCCCCCACGAGACATGCCTAGGGTATGGCCAAGTGGATTTGAATTCAGAGGTCAGGATTTTGCGTCTAGCTTCTTGTTTAAAATGGGGGATCCCGCTGTCACAGAGTGAAAGGGAAGGTGGTTGGAGAGTCATGGTCCTGACTCCTGGCGCACACAAATTTGCTTTCATTTCCTTCACAATCTAGATAGGACGTGAATAGGCACGGACCCACGCTCTGTCAAAATACACTACGTTCCTACAGAAAACATGATAAAAACAAGAAACTTTTTCAACGGGGGGTGGGGCTTCTGGCATCATTGACAGTTTTTTTTTATTTTTTGTTCTGTTAACAATACCCAAAAAAAGGTTTTAATTCGTGTTGAAAAACAAAGCAAAAACAGGTTGGGTGAAAACAAGAGGGGGGTGGGGGTGGGTCGCAGGAGGCACCACGAACGGGAAGAGATGTACTGGAAGGGGGGGCTGGAGGTAAGGCAGGGTTCATTGGAAAAGGCGGCCGGAACCCAAAACTAGTTGTCATGTGGGGGGGCAACCGCTGGAGGTGATTGCTAGTGGCGGTGGGGGTCATCGGTAGGCAGAGCTTTGGATTTTGGAAATCGTTACCATTTTATTTATTTATTTATTTGAAAATGAAAATGATTCACAAACATGTTTTCAAATTTTCTTATAAAGAAACAGTCGTGAAGAAAGAAAAATGCCACCGACATGCATGGGGGTTGTGGTTGATGATGATATGGGTATGTTTGGAATTTTGTAGTGAAAATGGGTGGCGGTGACATTTGCATCATCACACTTTTTGTCGGAAGTTTCGCTCACCCTCAGATCCATCCATCCATTCCCTGCGCAATTCCCAGCTCGCGGACTGGTAGACGGCAAGGTCATGTTCTTGTGCGTGTGTATGTATTTAATACAAGCTTTAAATTCCACATGACCCGTGTTCATTTGAAATTGGATCCCCAAATCGATTCAGAAATACAAATATATGACTTCTGCATATTCAGTTTTTACAAGTACCCAAACATAGAATGATTTTTCTATCTATCTATCTATCTATCTATCTATCTATCTATAGATAGATATTCTTTTTATTTAATTGCTTAAATAGCTTCAACTGATATGTATACAAAATTGAATTTGGGATTGGTAGAAATTTGAATAGAAATTACAATCGACTCCAAAATCCTGAAATAGTTCAAAAATTTCAGAGAGAGAGAGAGAGAGAGAGAGAGAGAGAGAGAGAGAGAGTTCAATCAAAAGGGTATAGCCAATGCCAAGTTGAAGAAAGTGTTCAAACGTAGAAGCAGCTAGGAGTGGACGAGGCCCACATGACTTGCACGGGAGGTAGGAGTTCTCTCTGGCCCACCATCAACCAGACCATAATGTAGGAAAGCGACCTAAGAAACCCATCCCAGTGACGGCCCAATGGGTCACCGTTCGATTCAACAGGGTCAAGCAGGTCATCCAGTAGGACACACAAGTCACATTCTTCTCC
>BRYF01000023.1:8278587-8283587 GCA_030159135.1 Actinidia polygama | reverse complement strand
ATTTGGGTAGGGTGTTTTTTAACTGTGGAAGTAAGAAGTTGCAGCAATGACAGAGAATGGGCTTTTTCTTGTGCTAAAAAATAATCAGAAGATTAAAATAAGGTAAGCCAAAGTAATCAGTATAATAATACTAATCATTTAAAAATAAGAGTTACTACATTGGTAAGAATAGCCACAGACAATGCAGATCCCAATTCCAAACTGACCTAGATCCACTATAGGAAGCCTCCAAATTATGTTTCATTTGTTAAATATATACTATTACAGAATGCATTATTGCAATATGATATATAGCTTACAGAAATAATACATAGTTCCTATAAAAATAATAGTATCACCGGTGATGCTAGAAATTACTAATTTTATAAAGAATGAGAAGTCGTAGTTCGACATAACTTTCATATAGATGATCATGTGTTTGAATATGCTTGAACGAATAGTAAAATTATTTTTCTCAAACAATATCTCATGACCTAGGCCAGAGAATTGCCTGATACATAAGGAGCGTGGATTCTATTCGCAAACACTCTTATGTGTAACAAAAAAATTAGAAACATAGCAAATAAGAAAAAATAGTTATGGTGTCGCAAAATTCTAAACCCATTCAACTTGAATATTGAAATGAGAAGATTGTTGAAACTTGGCTCAATTAAAACCTTTTTAGTTTTAAGGGTTGCTCTCTCTCAAAAAGTGTTATTCCCTCCCAATGGAGCTTTTGGTTTCCCAAGGAACCCTTAATTTCTAAGTTAATGGCTCTCAAAATTTTGTGTAATTCTAAGCCTATATATATAACTCATATGGCTTTGTAAAGGTAAATAGAGAAGAGAAGAGAAGAGAATAGAAGTTGAGGGAGGCAGAAAGAAAGAGTGTGAGGGAGGTGGTAGTTGCTTTACTACCGCCAGACAACCAATGGGTAGGTGAGCAGGTCCGTCCCTAGGCATAGGCCCACAAGGTCATGGCCTAGGGTCCCTCCAAAATACACAAATTTTAGGGGCCCTTAAAGAAAATTTTAGGCCCAAAAAATTCTAGTGATTTCTCCGAGTCAGAAGAGTGAAGAGAGAGAGGGAGGGGTTATATATGAGTGGTAATGATTGAGTGATCTGGTGTGATACGATCTAGGAATTTACCATGTTTATTTATTTATATTTTGATACGTGTTAGTTGACCTTTGATCTTCTGATTTGCGATTGGTGGGGAGAGGACTTGCGTTCGGTAACTGCAGGGGTGTGCTGTACTATATTTATTTTTAATAAACACATTTTCTCCCCTTAAAAGTATTCTCATCTTTTCACTTTAAAAGTATAAGCTCTTTCTCAATTCGGGCTATGAGAGATTGCTTTTTTTTATTTTATCCCATGAAATAAGAGAAAAAACTTATGCCAATTTTATCTTTAGATTTCTGAACAACTCAAAAATGAAGGTCCTGTTTTGAAAGTTAGCCTAGGTCTCCCAAAAACTCAGGGACGACCCTGTAGGTGAGGAAAGAACAGAGATAATCATAGAGCTTGAGAGAGAAACTATAAATCTATAATTTTCCTTTCTCACAAATAGTGAAATTGCGACCACATGAGAACATAGGCAAATTTTCCGGACCTCATAAATATCAGTGTCTCTGTGTGAGAGTGTGAGGGTTTTAGTTTGGTTCTGGGGACAACAATTTGCATCAGAGCCCAAGAAAGAATTTAGGTTTTCTTCATTTGTGTTCTAAAAAAATTTTGAGAACATCATTGTGTTCCCAAACCGATCACACACGTGCCCGAGTTTAGGTGCGTGAGATTCATGTGATGCCAGCATCACTGGGCGAAGGTTGGTTCAATTAAACCCTTTTATGTGTGTGAGAGTGTATGTTTTTTGTTTTGGTTTTGGGCACAACAAAGATTACTTGTTAAAGAAACCAATGTTTGGATCATGGGATCGGTGGGAGTGATTCATGAACTGATTTTCCTTTGTCAAAGAAACCAATGTTAAGTTTCTCCATGATAGGGCCCTTCTAAACCTAATTCACAAGGAGTGCCTCTCCTCCACAAACTCTCATTTATGTTTGGAGGGACTTGCAAGTGGTTAAACTTTTAAGTGATGTTTGTTAACTTTTTACCACAACCTTTATCTACAACAAAAACAAAAACACAAACATTAGATTTGATTTTTTGATTTTTTTTGGAATTGAACTTTCCTTTGGTAGGAAAAAAAACCTTCATTCTTTCACTGTTATGGAAATGTTATCTTGCCTCCGTTGATTTTTTACTTTATGATTCCTGTTTCTCATGATCATGGATCTAGCGGGTGTTTTTTTTTCTTTTTTTTCTCTCTGTCTATGGATTGTGTCATTGAAATGATTCTATTCAATGATTGACAAAAGTGAGACACTAACATACATCCTTGTCAATATGGAATCGTAGATCGTGTGGTTTATTCAAATTTCCCACGGGACATTTTGGTTTTTACACCTCGCTCCCAATAATAAAAAAACAAAAAACAAAAGAAAAAGACCACGATGGATGCAGAGTGTCTTTTTCTGATGAATTACTTTGTTTGTATTGTTTCCTAATCCATGATCGTCTATTTGCGCATCAGAAGTGACTTGCAAAGCACATGGATCAGATTCAATTTCACAATAAATATTCAATATTATTTTCTAATTACGATTGTTTTTTTTTATATATATATGTTAAAATTTTATATTAATTTGGTGGTTACGTTTTTTGTAGCCAATCCAGCCCCTGAAACCGTCTTCCTCCAATAAAGATTCGTACGAGTCGTAGAAAAACAATCGTATGATTCATTGTACAAGGTTGGATTAAGCCTTCCCTAGTCATTCATAGGATGTGTCTGGGATTCATTTTGAAGTGGAAGGGCCACCGTGAGTTTTTATATACCGCACAACAATGGGTCTAAGGAGAACAGCATATTCTTTGCCCAATGATTCTTAACGTTATGTTTGGACATGGCATGGCGTGGCGTGGCGTGACGTGGCGTGGGTGTAAATTATAAAATAAAATTTAAAAAAAATGAATGCTTTTTGATAGTGGATAAATGCTGCCAGCCTGCCCTCACTAGGGCAAACTAGAAAATATAGACGGGGTATACAGGGATTTGGGGATGCTGCAGTGCGGCGTCTCTGCGGGGCGCGTGCAGGGGGCCAAAACGACGTTGTTTTGGCGCGCGTCCAACCCAAAACGACGTCGTTTTACCCCAAAAATGTATAGATCCAAAACGACGTCGTTTTGGGCTGTTCGCGCGCCAAACGACGTCGTTTTGGCTCCCCGCAAACCTGCGGGGAGCCCCCTCCCTGCAGGGACCCTGGTTCCGGGTATCCAGACCAAGCCCCCTACCAAAGCCAAAGCTGTAATGTCAAAGTCAGAGCAAACTATCAAAGCACTGTCATTAAGGCATCCCGAGGTTCTCGCCCCAAGATCAGCACCACGATCCCATAATTAGGACGGTTATAGCTGCAACTGGGGGCACGACCGACAAAGTCCAACCTTGAGATACGATCAAAGCCCATTATTCTCGATGCGCAACTTAAGGACACGATAACACCTGCCAAGGTACCCACAATCCAAATCACATTCCCTACACACATTACTATATAAAGGACAATCATCATTCCAAAAAAAGAGGATTGACCCTGAACTTATTTTATTTCAATCTAATTTCTAGCCTAACTTTGGCATCAAAGTGTCTTTGGCAGGCACCACACCGATGTCCCGAGCGGATTCACTACCTCAATAAGCTTCATCAGAAGGCGGGAAGATCATACTAATTTATATTATCATCACTTTTTGTACATATTTTTAACAGCCTGACAAATACATTTTTATTCTCTTCTTATTTTCTCATTCGGACCGAAAGGAGTGAGAAAAATAATTTTCTAATGCCACTTTATATTCTTGTCCTTTTATTTTCTTTCGCATTTTTAATGAAGTATAAAATAAAAACACACGAATAACTGAAGTGAAAAACCACGAGGCTACTAGGCTGGCTCTGTGTCAGCATAGCGGAAGGATGTCAACTAAGTTTCCATTGGACATTTCTCTCTTTATTATATATTTCTTTTCTTGTTCGTCCTCTCTCTTTTTTGCACTACGTTTATAATTTTATCGGAAGATTCCGTGTGCTTAAGCATTTAAATAGATGGAGGGTCAACCATGGTCAAAATAGACACTATACATTTAAATAGATGGATGGTCATTCATTAGCATCACGATTCTTGTGGTTGCTGAAGTCCAGAGTTAATTTGTTTATAGCTAGACGTAGTTACAAGTATTTTCTTTTGATTTTTTTTTTTTTGTGTATATATATATATATATATATATATATATATGTAAGCATAAAAGAACAATTGAATTTGACTGATAACCAACACGTGCTTATTAATTCAAAGGGCCAACTCATTGTCATTATGTCTATGCAACAGTTATGGTGCATACCCTGTTCATAAACGGGTCATTCTGTCACTTCCAAGAAACACAAATTCATCTTTCTTTCGTCTTAGAACAATGCCATCCATCATCACTTAGTGCATGGGTCGGTTCGATTCGGTGCTATAAAAGATTCAGAATTGAATTGATCTCAGTTCTTTATTTTGGACATCCAAAAGAATTGAACCGAACCAACCTGAGTAAGATCGGTTCGGTTCATATGTTTTTCAACTCTTCAATTTTTTCTCAAAAAAAGTTACATAAGCAATAATAGTGTATGGTGAGTGCAGTGTATTACTGTATGATATGGTCTAGATTCGGTTCCTTATTCAGTTCGGTTCAATTTGATTTTGGATAAAAAAAAATTACAGACCCGAGAACCGAACCGAACCAAATCAAACTAACCCAATAAGGTTGGGTTGATTGGTTCTCAGGTCTTTCAGATCTTTTGTACACCTCTAACTTACATGAGGTGTCCAAATAATTTGTTTTGTTTGCTTAATTTCTTTTGCATGTTCAAATGAGATTTGTCATTCTATGTCACTATACATGTATTTTTTTTTTAATCTTTACAAAATC
>BRYF01000023.1:8258587-8261087 GCA_030159135.1 Actinidia polygama | reverse complement strand
TGTTTAATTTCAACTAAAACATAAGAGACTTAGCTATAGGTGGGTTGCAAAATTCGAGTGGAAGGTCGATTAGAGTTAGAAGAGATGTATTTCTTCAATAACTACAATCACGTTATTGAAGTATTAGTCGTTTCAACAACTCAGTGTCGAAATCCAAATGCAAACTACCAAATCTAAGTGTAAGCTATTCTCATTGAATGATGATATCAAGTTTTTTCAATTGAAATCCACATCCATCAAATGGAGCCTAGTTTTTAAGTGACATTATGTGGGGGATTTTCTTCTTGGGAATCCGAATTTCCACCATTAGAAACATGCCCGAGTTTTTTCTAATTATGCGCACACATTTCTTTTTCGTAAAGAGTACCCAAAACTAAAAGGCTGAGCAAGAGGAAATGAAAAGGCTCAAGTGGTATCGTCTCTATTAAGTATCTCCCTTTGCCACCCTCATTCTTCCTAAGTACTAAGGAGCTCAGGAAGCAAGTGTATTATGGTTAAGCGTCAAGGTTCTTGTCTAGCTATCAGAGAAATTATTTTATCACTCTCAGTCTCAGTTGTAGGACTGGGTTACTTGATTGTGTTCTCCATTATCCACTGGCAAATATCCTCCACATTTTGTTGTATTTCTCTCACATAGTAGGATCCGTAATAATTTGTCGGCCTCGGCCTCTTCTTTTGCTTAGAATGATGTATCATCCGATTGTTGCCTCTGATCTCGGTCCATTTCTCTGTATCCAAATGGGGCGGCAACCAGAAACCAGTAACTTACTTATCCATCTCATTTATCATCTAATTTCAATTGTTGCCTCTGATGTAGTGCCACTTTTACATGGGATTAATTCCTCTGTTTGTTATATGATATTTGATTATCTGGTGAGGAAATGTGTCTTACTCTCCTAAAATGATTGATTGTGTTCAGAATCTATTGTGAATCTGCTGCTTTTAGCGAGCTTCTTGTGATGTTGACTAATGGGTTTTTGGATTTAGGGGTTTATAGGTGACCTTACAAGGGGACTTTTCCTCTTCAAAATAACATTATGATATTGGTTCATGTTTCCTCATTAAACTAGAACACTTGCCGCATCATATATATTCTGGCTGCTTGTGGGGCATTTGGATTTTGAATTTTCTTTGAAGCTTGGATATAGGAACTGACGTGATGATTCTGTTCAAATTCTTGGTTGCGTAGTAATTTGTCAAAAAGTTTGTCACAGTTTAAGGTTTCCTGCGCTTTAATAGGTTTGAATTTCAACTGTGAGAAATATGCCTGAATTTGTCCAATTAGGCCCTCACATTTCTTTGTTTATACAGAATACTCAAACCAGTGAGTCAAAGGTACTATAAATGTTCCGTGGTACTTCTTGTATGAAGTGTTTCCCTTTCCCACTCTCATTCATTCTTCCTAGGCACTAGTAAAGGAGCTAAGGAAAGGAATACATTAAGAGTCTTGTCTAGCAATCAGAGAAAAGATTTGTATCACACTCGGTCTCAGTTGTAGAAGTGGGTTACGGGATTGTGTGATAATGATGGTTCTCCATTACCACATCTAAATGGCCTCCTTTTTTTTTTATTTCTCTCACACAATGGGGATGGAAGAATATGTAACAAATTATAATTACTGTTTTGGGGCCACAGCAGGTGTAGATGATCCATCGTAATTTCTTGGCCTTGTGTGTTGCTTAGAATGATCTATGATGTCATTGGCTTTGTCAGCCTCTTGCGCTTGATCCCTTTTTGCAGAAGTTTGGATACTTTCTCTAAGAGTTTTTAGGGGTGACATATTACCTTCCAAGACTTCATTGCTATGTCTCAGTGCTATGTGGTTCTAAGCAAGCACGAAAAATTGGCAACAAAGGGATTCGTTGAACGGTCCTGACTCTTGAATCAGTAGTGGAGCACCTCTTACTATTAAATATTCCTGTAGGTGACACACCGTGTACACACAAGACTTGTTGGTAATGTGGCATAATTCTACGTAATTGTATCGTTTTACTTTTAGTGGATAAATTAATATTGGTGAACCTGAGGGCAATGGGCGTTGATTATTTGTCAGATTGTTAGGTGAGATGCTATTCATCTGTGTATATTAAGCTGCAAGTTGCTGGATTTTTCAAGATTGGATTTTGGGATTTCATATTGAGAAGTTGAGTAGATATTGTCTTGGTGTTTCTAGCTGGTTATGGTAATTGTTGATGGAGAAGTGTGTTTTTTTCCCAAAGTTTCAACATTTTTTGTGATTTCTAGTATTTATTTTGAAGGCTTCTTTGAGGGTCTGGTCAAGGAGATCTTTAACTTAATAACTTCCTTTGTCATGGGCACTGAGAATCTGAGATGGACGGAGATCATTTGTACTTTAGCCCAACTTCGTAGGTTTACCATTCTTAGAGCATCTCCAACAATAGTAGTCGAAGTACCTTGCCAAAAAGTACATTTTTTATTTAGCTATTCAGTTTTTGCCCAAATCCTCCAGCAACACTTGCCACTTTTCTTTTATTAATTT
>BRYF01000023.1:8243587-8246087 GCA_030159135.1 Actinidia polygama | reverse complement strand
GTTTGGCTAATAGGGCCATGTTGAAAGCTTTGAGGTTCTGAAAGCCAATGCACCCTCACCCCCTCCATTTTCCTTGCACAAAGGCTATCCCAACTCTTCCAGTGAATCTTCTGAACTTGCTCAGATCCACCCCACCAGTATCTTGTAATGATAGCCATGATTTCACCATATAAGTTATCTTGTAGTTTCAAATAAGACATAGCAGGTTGGGACCGTTTGAGCCACCACTTTGACTAGTACTTCTTTGCCCACTTGGGACAATAGCTTTTCTTTCCAGATCTGGATGCGCTCTGTATTCTGTCCCTAAAATAGGAAAAAAACCTCATTTTCTGATCTCCCCACTATTGCCTGAACCCCTAAATACTTCTTGTGCCCGTCAACAACTTGACTGCCTACAGATTAGTGATTTCATCTTTCTGGGCATTAGAAGCATCCCAAGTTGTCTTTTATGATTTTTCTGACTAATCGTATATCAAAAGCACAGTAGCGTGGATTTCTTCTGGGTTACTCATTGGGTTCCTGGTCTTTGAAAGAGTATGACGTGCCTCCCATCGGCCCCAGGCGTTTTTGTGGGATGCATCTGAAATAGCACCTCTTTAACCTCTTGTGGCATGCAGGTTCTTGTGAGCTTGCCATTCATTTCTTAAGTAACCTCTTTATCTGCAGCATCAAGGACCACATCAAAATTCTGAGGTTGGGAAGAAAGAAACCACCTCTGAAAATGGTCCACAAAGATTTGGCCAATTTCTTCCTCCTCAATCCGCCAATTACCATTGTCATCTTCAATCCCTTTGATTGTATTCGTCTTTCGCCTTTAAGAGGCCCTAGTATGGAAGAAGGATGTGTTATGATCACCCTCCTTGAGCCATGTCGCCCGTGATCTAATACCCTGGCATCTTCTCTATCTCGCAGCTCTTCAATGGTCTTGCAAAGTTCCTCCTCAATAGTCTCTGTTGAAGGAGGTTGAGAAGTGTGTTTGAGTAGCTCTTCAAGTTTCCCTTGCGGATTACCAAGCTTTCTCCAATGCCAAGCTAATAAGGCCTTGTAGCCTCAATACTGCTGTTAGTGTCATCAAGACCCAAGTTGGAGTAATAACCGCCCCAAGAACGAAGTATAACACCCTCATATTTATTTGATTGCAGCCACATCGTTTCAAATTTATACAGCATATTCCTTCTCTCATCCTTGCCCAAACAATACATGATAATTGGCAGTTAGTCTGAGATTGGACTTATTAGAAGTTTGAAAGTGGCTCCCACCAAGTGTACTGTGCAACCAGAGATCCCAAGTAATGTAAATTGCAATCCCCCAGTGCTTTCTTAAAAGCTGACCCCTCTTCCCCATCTTTCACAATTGTCAAGAATCTCGTTAAAATCACCCATACACAGCCCTGGGCGATCGAATTGGCCAGCAAGACACCTGAGCAAGTCCTTGGAGTGTTGACAGAGCACTGCATCCTGGTTTCCATAAAACCTGGTGAAGCGCCAACCAACCAGTGCCTTCCTCATTGGATATAACGGCATCACTATGTCCTCTAGAGACTAGAGCAGTGCGAGACCTCCTGATAGCCCCCACCCTGTCAACTCAAAGAGCATTCTCCATACCCTAAGCAACTCTAGTTCTATCCTACTTATTTGGGGACAGTTTTGTCTATCAAAGAAACAAAACTTAGGATCTATGGTCCCCCCAAAGTTTTCGCTTTCCCATTCATGAACTTTCCTTGTTCCCGAATTCTCTATATTGCAAAATTGGTACTCTCCGGCAAAACTTGTGCTGTGACTGGAATTTCTATGTTCTTCGAGCTGGAGAAATTGTCCTATTTTGGGTTTGATGGGTCACTTCAAGGTTGATCTGATCCCCCTCTTCTTTCCTGGATTCCGAGTCCTACCCTCTAAATGGCGAAGCCAAACTCCATATTGTAGCTCTTTGGGCATCTGAGATTCTGCATTCATCCGCTGTATCTCGCAATCCCTTTCTGCCCAACACTCCACTCATCTTTCGTCCTTGAAACTAACCCACATCATTTCCCCCATGCCATGCCCAGTGAGATTTTCATGCCTCGCTTGAAATGATCTTTTCACGAGTTTATGTCGAACCAATCTCTAATCAAAGTCAAGTACACACCCAACTAAACTTAAATCATCTCTACTTACTCGTTCCGAAAATTGCAGGAACAATCAACTATACACTCGCGATAGGGTTCAACCGACGTATAACACAAATCATTGAAGAAACTGCCCTTGGTTGTGCTACATTTATTGCATCTCTCAACGTTAATTTTGAAGGATTCATTAAGTATAGGATTGCATCGGGTAGTTTTAACTTGCGAACCAAACTGTCAAAGCATAAATGGGCTAAAATGAGTCTGTTTAAGAATAATATTTCTTTTTCATTGATTCAAAAGGTTTTTCCCTTTTTTTCTGCAGCTAAACACGTTTTGTACGTCTTTGCAAACATCCTAAATGACCTTTTTACATATTCTAGAAGGTAGGCATAAGCC
>BRYF01000023.1:8226087-8238587 GCA_030159135.1 Actinidia polygama | reverse complement strand
CCAAAGTAAGAACATCATTTAAGATTATTAATTTTGGAGGCGGTGAGAGGGTTGCGATGTTGGTCAGCAAGGTTTGGTGATACAGGGAAGTTATATGGGATGAAAACTAATAATAAAATAATTTTGAAGTAATAAGGAAAAGAGCAATATTATTAATCAATCATAAACTAATTACTGCTTACATCCGTTTATAAAGAAGAGAAAAATACTAAACCTACTAGAAAATAATTAAGAAAATAATATTTCTTGCGAATCAAGCCGTAATCACATATTTAAGAAAATTATCAAAAACGAAAAATTAGAAAAGATTTGCATTAAGATAAAATCTGAAAACTAGAAAGAAAAAGAAAACTTCTCCAAAATATTCCAAGCGAATGATATATTCGCCGGTCAAATATTTTTTAAAATTGCAAAAATGTAAAATTAAATATCTAAACAATAGAATTTGGACAAAAAACGATCATATAGCTGTGAGTTTTGCTTATTGAGCCGTTTCCAATTAAATACAAGTCTTCCAAGTATATTAAATAATGTGGATCCAATGCTCCTGCATTATTCTCTTCTACTTGAAAAGAATTCGGAATGCCATACTTGCAATAACTCTAAAACTAAATCTTCCACGTGTGTTCATATTCAAACATGAATAAATGGTTGGATGTTAACGATGAACAATGACTAATCTTTACAGCAACATTTTATCCAACCAGTCCACGGAGTGAGGATAAAGTGATTAGCAATAATCTTCTTTATGGAAGAAGAAGAAGAAGAAGAAGAAGAAGAAGAAGAAGAAGAAGAAGAAGAAGAAGAAGAAGAAGAATTAAAACAAATAAAATAAAATGGATCTTCACAGTGGTAATTAAGTTGAAAACTTTTTGGATCCATATCTGCACTTATGAAGTTTTTTTCTTCATCATCAATGAAATCTCTTAAACAGTGCCGGCCATGAGCACAGGCCCAATAGGCCCGTATATAATTTGAGAGTTTTAGCATAGTCTACTAAAAACTTGAATTACTAAATATATGCTTCCTAAGTGAATGTCCAACTAAAAGTGTCGGACTCGTAACTCATACCCTTTGAACTCATACCCTTAGACTACGTTTGGTTGGATGGAATGAGGATTGGAATAGAATGATGATTCCGTAGGAATGTTCATTCCAACGTTTGGTTTGTTAAAAATACCGGAATGAGCATTCCAAATGGAATTATCATTCCTCCATTTTAATGAATGGTGATTCTCTAATTTTTGGAAGGCATAGCCATTCCATTCTTATCTTCACTTTTACAACCAAAATACCCGCGTACCACCGCCACACACCACCGAAAAACTGCTTTTTGTTGTCAGATTTAAAAAAAAAAAACAGTTTTCTTTTATTGTTCCTACTCCATTCCATTCCAAGTTCATTCTTATACATAACCAACCATTGGAATGGGATTGGTTATTCTTACCTTATTCCATTCCAAGCTCATTCTTGCCTTCATCCATTCCTATCCGATTTCATTCCATAGAACCAAACTAAGCCCTATGGTCTTACCAAGTGTAAGTGTCGAGTGTCTGACAAGGTACTTTATACTTTTAGAATAGTCCATGTAATGTAGGTTCGCCCTTTTAGTGCTGAGAGCAAAATTCCAAAACAAAATCGTAAAGCTTCATGGAACAATGATTGGAGCATCCTTGAACTTATTTATGAAAATCCTTGGAATGATAGTATTATAAATATTTTATGTATTAGTGACTTTGTTTCAGTAAGTGATTGGACCATGCTTCGGCACGTTATGAAAGTCCTTGGAATGATAGTATTATAAATATTTTATGTATTAGTGACTTATGTTTCAGTAAGTGATTGGACTATGCTTCGGCACGCTTGAGCTTTGTACTTGTTTTGGCCATGACAGTTAACTCTTCCTTATTCTGCATGCATTTCACAGTGAGAAATCTTGCTTCAAGTCGGGCTGCTTTGAAGTACACCACCTAGTGATTACCACGTGCCCATATAGTTTCATGTCTCATTGACTTCCTTACCAGGATTTCTTTGTTGCCTCCTTTGGGACATGAATTGGTAAGCTCTCTTTTACGCTAGCATGTGCTTTAGAATAAAGGTTATAGTCAATTTATGTTAGCAGTTGATGGCTTCATAGTGTGGCTGTAACTTTCCAGGGAGCATCTGACTCGTGGAACATCCCCATGGCTTTTATTAGTGTCATCCTGCTTCCAATTTTGGGGAATGCTGCAGAACATGCAAGTGCTATCATGTTTGCCATGAAGGACAAACTTGTGAGTGCTTGAAATTGGAATAACCATTTATTACTTGTGTTGATTCAGCTAATTGACACAGTTTCTTCTATAGGGCATCACACTGGGAGTTGCAATCGGGTCATCTACACAGATATCTATGTTTGTTGTAATGGCTTGATACCCAATTCAATTTTCTTGGCATTACATGTTGACATTTGATTGGGTTTGCTTGTACTTAATGGCATTTTATATTTTTGTTAAAACAACAAAAGACAATTGGCATGCCTTTTTGTTCCAAATTTATTTCCCCTCAGCTGTGCTTGATTTTATTTTACATTGACACAACTGAGCAATTGAAATTACTTTTGACGTGGGTACATGGCTATGTTTCTGAGTTCTGCTTAGCAGCTGATGAGTCTTGTGCTCTTGATAAATGCAGATTCCCTTTTGTGTAGTTGTTGGCTGGTTCATGGGAAAGCCAATGGACTTGAATTTCCAACTCTTTGAGACAGCTACGCTCTTTATCACGGTGTTAGTGGTGGCATTTATGCTGCAGGTTGGTATATTTAGTTCTGTCATGTACTGATTATTCACTGTACTAATTAATAATTATATCTAGCTCTTTCAGGAACATATCTTATGCATCCTCTGTAGTACACTTATAACAACTGCTCTTTGTGCTTATGATATTCTATTGTGGTAGTTCCCTGCCCCCACCCCATCAGAAAAGAAGAAGAAAAAAAAAAGAGGAAAGGAAAAGAAAAGAAAAGAGAGGAGAAAGAAAAAGAATGCTGGGACAAGCTTAATGTAGACCATAGGCATGATTTCTACTCAAACCATTCACTTACATTTGTTATGTTCGATCACCAATTGTTTCAAAAGCTTAAGCTGTTGGGAAATGGTCTCAACCATATTAATCTACCAACACTCTCCCTGACATGCAATCCCACTTTGCAAGTGGAAATGCAAACATCCATATAGTACTATGAAAGGATGGAGCATATTACTATTTTCCTCCTTTTTATTTCATTTGCCTTAAAATATTGATAAGGACATAAAATATATCATTATGGAGAGGTAGACATACATCAAGCACGAAGGATAGAAAAAAGAAAAAGGAAAGAAGAAATTAACAGAAACGTGAAATGGTAAATTAAGCTTATTGGAAAACCTGTTTTGTCTTTATGATGGAGAATAACAAAAGCAGCTTTTACTTCACTCTCAATTCCCTGGGTCTATGTATTTGAGATCAGATTGAACTGTGTGTAGAACAATATCATTTTAAAATTTTGTTCTTCCTGTCCATGTGAAATGTTGTTTTTGAAGAGACGATTTAGTAACCATTACTTCCTTTGTTACAGGAAGGGACATCTAACTATTTCAAAGGCTTGATGCTTATTTTAAGCTATCTCATTGTTGCTGCCAGTTTCTTTGTACACATCGACCTATCAAATGGTGAGCCAAGTCAAACGAATTTTTGATATGAATTCGTGGAGCTTAACAATTATTACCTAAAGTTGTTGGTGTATCCAAAAGACATGGAGCCTCTTTAGGTGCCTTTTGCTAGTAATAGCCACTTGTCACACACACACTTCCAAAAATGATTGTCCTTTTTAAGTGTACCGGTGCATCCAAGGCTGCGCTTGCAGGATGGTTTATGGTTGTTGTTTTTCCCCTGGGGGTGGGGGATGGGAGGAGGGGTTGTAGTACATTTACCTATCATCTATGTTATAAGCGATAGCCTTGAGCCTTGTGCACTATGTATACCATTATCTTAATATTGTGGAAGAGGAAAAGAAATTCCGATCAAATAAATTATGTTATTGAAAAACCATGTGGATCAATGAAACCTACTTAAGTAGTGTGTGAAAGAAACTTATTTTCTTCTTTCCAAATTCTCTAACCAATGATACTTACAGAGATATGTATACATATATGTATTCTTTTTTATGTTTTCATTTTGATCCTAAAATTTTACCAAAGCAAGCATATTGGGTGGGGGAAGCCCAATTCATTTATTGGGGAGAGGGTGAGTTAGAAGGTAGATGATGCCAAAAATAAAACCTCTGACGCACAGTAGCTTTATTTTAAATTCTATTTAATCTGCTCTTGCTAATTCTTCTTTAAGAATGATATAAGGGCTAGAAGTTGCTTGTATTTTGCATACAAAAACTCCAATCTGAACATGATTTGGTCTGCTATATAGTTTTTCGGTTCTGTTAAGCTTTTCAGTAATATTCATGACTATGCTTGCTACCTAAGCATAGTGGAGCGGTTTTAGTTGTCGGTGTTTTATTATTAAAAAAGAAAAAACTAAAATTTAGTTTTGCAACTTATTTGTTGGCATGGGTTTTTTATTGTAGATATCTAAACACCACAGGACGGACCAGTTAGCCAAAATATTTTCAGTTTCGGCAGTGAATACAAATGGCAGCCGGCACCATATTTGAAGCCTTTCCATCACAACTGGTGTTGAATTTGGTTTCACAGATCATGTAATGAGCAATTCCAATATTTCCCTAGTAATTGTAAGAAGGTAGGGAATTTTTTAGTCATGATTTTTATTTTTATTTGATCTCGTTACATAGCAACAGGAACTGGGGCATGGATAGATAATTCATTCATTATTCTCCCAATCATTTTATTTTTATTTTTTTGCAATTATTCCTACTAAATGATTGTGCACGGTGTTTTTTCTTTGCTGATGCACGATTTATGACATTAAGCTCTATTGTTCTAAAGTTTTTCTTTGCTGATGCACGATTTATGACATTAAGCTCTATTGTTCTAAAGTTTTTGGGCGACCAAGAGAAGAAGCCTGCATATGTGAGTGCGGAGGAATTTTCAGGCTTTGAAACCACATTGAGAGTGGTATGCTGCTTAGGTGAAGGAAGTATTTCGATTAGGTCCAGAGCCACGAGGGCATCTCTCTAAGCATACGTCACACTCTTTCCGCTAATCTTCGTCATCAAAACCTGCAATATCAGAGAGAGTCCAACCAATCGTAATCGCTTTTTGAAAATTTAGAATGCAGCCTTTCTTTCTTTAATGCTCTAGGTCAGCCTTTCTAGTCCATCTCCTTTGAATTGGTCTTTTTTGGGGTTTGACTGCCGCCTCTGGGTAGGCATTGCTTGTGATGGTAATCATTGGGTCTATGGCTACTGGAAAGGTTTTTGCCCTCCTCGCGAGTCTCTCAACGGTCCTTGTCCCACACAGATTCTTCACCTCCCTGAATCAATTTGATCTATAATTAGCTATGTGGACAGTTACCATCATCTCACAGATTGCTCAATTCCATCCAGGCAGTGGATATGTCCAGCTACCACTTCAGTGGTAAAATCCTTCTTCGCTAATCCATTTAGCTTGAAATTTGAGAACTTTTAGGTGTCAGCAGCCCAGTCCCTTCCTCTGGTCTTTATCAGTTCTCTCAAACTTCTCGATTTCTCCTTCGCTGGCCATATTCCCTGAGGATTTGGGGAGTGTTCTAAATTGAAGCTTTTCAGGGAAGGATATGATCTCTCAGGGCTATTTCATTAGTACCTGAAGCCGGAGGAGGTGAATACCGCAACTCCACAGTAGGAGTGTTCTAAATCCTACTTTAGCCCCTAACGATTCAATTTCTAGCTATTTAGCCCCTGAACTACCAATTACGCCTATTTCGCCCTTAAACTATTCAATCGCCTTCTATCTAGGCCCCATCTGATTAGTGGACGGACGTTAGCACGTGAGTCGTAGATGATATTTTGATGCCAAAATACAAGGGATTTTAGATTTTTCGGTGTCTTAATCACTTGTGCAACACTTGTATATCCATATTTAGGAAAAATTAGTGCCCTAATTTATCATTAAGTTGTGAAATCAAGTTAGGATTGGAGTGAAGGTGGAGACTAGAAAGCCCTTTCTCTCCCTCCTTTCCTCTTTGTCACTCTATTATGCTCTGTTTCTTGCTCTAAATGGGTCATATATACATGTAAATACATAGGCAATCGGGGAATGGCGGAAAAACTTCCTCCAAAAACTATTTGGTTAGTGAAATATCTCTTTTGCTCCTAAGAATGCATGTGCGACTACGTCCTCTAATTGGATTGCCGACTTGATAGAGGGAGATTGAATAGTTTGGGGGCTAAATAGATGCAATTAGTAGTTCAGGGGCTAAATTACTAAAATTAAATAGTTTAAGGGCTAAAATAGGATTAAACTTGCAAACAAACTTTAACAGTGGGTCAGTATAATTTCCCATAGGTTAGGGAGGGGTATGTTTAAGGAGGTCAGTTTATTTTATGGGTAAAATACACTAACCTCCCCTGAGGTTTGCTCCAATGACATTAGTACCCCTTGAGGTACTGAAAATTATCTTCCCCTCCTTGAGGTTTTGATCCACGTTACAATTAACCCCCTTCGTTATTCTACTGTTTAATCATAATCAATTAATCTTCCAGAAATGCCAATTTTACCCTCCTTAACATACTTTTCAGTTTTTAATTCGGTCCTCTCTCGCTCTCTCACTCAACACCAAAGCCATCGCTCTTCTACCCCGCCACAGCCGCAACAACCACTCCACTATCATCCTCCCCAAACTACAACTAGCACTGTGGAACTACTCTCCCTCTCATCCATGACCCATGATCCATTGAAAAAGCTGCAACAACATCGCCACACGGGTAGTGGCATTCGAGAAGCCCCAAGAAGACAAATTGAAGAATGTAATTGATTGTCGACCACCGCTACTAGCTCACGTAGCCAACCAATGTCCTTGGCTATCATCCGTCACAACAACCTGCACCTCCCAGCCTCACTCGCCCGATTTCCTTCCCTCCCTTAATTTCCCCCAATCTCTCTTCCTATCCCTCGCTTTATTTGCCGCCACTACTTCCACCCATTTCGGACAAATTAAATCACAAATCAAGCCTAATTAAGCAAAATCAAACACACATCCATTCACCATTCAACTCCCTACCTTTCCACGCTCGTTCCACACCCATTCCATTCCCAAATCGAGAAGTTGTATCGTATTCTACAATGATTAATTGCGAATTTCTAGTGATGGGTAAGCGTTGTTGACAAAATGTTGATGGAATTTCGGGATGAAATTAGGAGGCCGGAGGTTTAGTGGTCGATGGTTGTGAGTTGTGAGGTGGGTGGTCGTAGGGGCAGGGACGGAACCACGTGGAGACAGTGGGGTCATGGTCCCCTCTTAGATTTAAAAAATAATAATTTATATGTAATTTAAAAATTTTAAATCAAAATTTTAGATTTCGGTCCCCCTTAAATTTAAATAAAATCAAATTTCGATAGCACAAATGTGTTCTTATCGACAATACGAGTCTAAAACATCAAAAACAGACTCCATAAAACTCCACACGCGCCTCTAGCATGTCAGCGCGTGAGATCTACTCTCACCACGCGCTCCACGCGCCGACAGAGGCAGACGACGAGTGGGACTACGCGCGCCACGCGCCAATGGTCCCACGCGCACGTCATCGCTGACATCGAATATTTCAGTTTAAATTATACTTTTTAGCCCTGAAGTTTTATATTTATAAAAATAAAGTCATTTTACTTTAATAAATTATATATTAGTAACTATGGATCAACTTTAGTAATTTTTCGGGCCCCCGGAGACGGAATCCTGGTTTTGTCCCTGCGTAGGGGGGTGGTGACCAGAGTTCTTTATGGTTGTAGATGTAGTGGGGGAAGGTGCATAGGATTTGATGGTTGGCGGTTGTGTGGTGGTGGTAGATGTGGGTGAGGTGGTTTTGATGAATGGCTGGTTGGTGGTTGGTGCTATAAGGATGGGAGTGGAGAGGAAAGAAAGGTGACAAAGATGCAAAATGGTGAAGGGTATTTAAGGATGAGACAAAAGGGCATTGAGGTACTTTTATTCTAACTTGTATGGATAATAATATGGTAATTTAGTTTCTCTGTTAACTCTCAGTTAGGAGACAAAACTGTGAGAGGGTGGTTATTATAATTTTCCATAGGTTGGTGGATCCATATTAAGGTCAAACCTCAGGGGAGACCACTGTATTTTATCCTAGAGCAAAATCTATATTTTTTAACATGAAAAAGAGTGTCCTCTGATTTGTCCCAAGCTGAATCATGCTAGTGAGGGGGTATTTGTATGTCTGTTGCCAACCTACAATCCCAATGATTTCATTCTTGCCTCTTTAACAACACGATCTCAAGCAGAGGAACCCATTCATAGCTTTTGATACCCTGTTCTCATACCATCCGAATGTGGTATAAGTGTTGAAGAAATATACAATCCCCCCATTAGTAAGTCGAGTGTTGAACGATTACCCATATTTAGGACAAAGATCACAGGATAACAACTTTTATTCTCACGAAACACAAAGGATGGGTAACATGACAGAGATAACAACTGAAGTTTGCACATTGCACTTCAGTAATACCACACAGATACGATTCCCCCATATGATCTTATTGATTATGGAACCATAACATTCCATCCATCATACACTTAGAAGAGGGAGGGGAAATTTACAAAGAGGACGATATACATGCCATTTGGAGAAAGACGAGAAACGGGAAATTATCAAAATTTATTTATTTATATCAGAATATTTAGATTCTGATAAAATTTTACAGAAAATATTACAAGAGAAAGTTTATGAGAGAGAGAGAGAGAGTTCTATTTTCGTGATGATAGATAGATAGATAGATAGATAGATAGATAGATATTCTTAAGCCCTTGCCTCTGCATCTGCCTCAAGCTATCTTCTGAGCAATGTTGAAGATGTGATGAATCCCCCCATGTCAGCTTCATATTGTTCTTTCTTGATGCCCCAGTTTGTTAAAAAGCGATGGAATGCGGCCATAAACCTCTCATGTGCCAAAAAACCCAATGGTCAGTCACCAATTAGGTCAAAAAAAGAGTACACAAGAGAGTAATAGATGGGCCACAGCCACAGCACACCCAAACCAGATCGGCCTATTGGACAAAGCCAACAAGAGGGGGAAACAAGAGGGACTGACTTGTATGTAGGGAAAACAAAATCTTTTCTAAATAGCATTCTCAATGGAAGAACTAAAAACTTAGGATAACAAGATCATTCTTGTTACTAATATTTAGTACTTCCTTTTGAGAATCATCGGTGGGATTTGTTGGTAGAGCGTTTTAGGAAAGATGGGTTAAAAACAAAAAAAGGTTGGTCTGAAACTGGAATAGTGCATGAGGCTAATTAATCATCTCCCTGAATGTACCAGCAGAGAAGCATGGTGGCACAGCGTCGGAGGATGTAAATTCTGGCACGTTGCTCCTTCACCAAGGAAGCACACTTCCGTGTGAAGCCATGGCCCTTTCTCTTTGAATGGCCACATGCACTATTACTCTTGACCTGTTGCTTTAGGTCAGCCATGGATGTTGTATAATTGAGGATTTTCAAAGAAAAAATGGAAAGCCAAGGGGAAAAAAAGCTCTGTGTGGGAGCTAGACCCTGAGTGGGGCAAAGCAGAGGCCTCATGTATTTATAGTATACCAAGAACAAGGGTTGACTAGGTTTGGAGAGGGAGGGGGGAGTGAACATGGTCAGTTTCCAAAATTGAGGGATTTAAATTTGCATGGAAAGGTGTAGCTAGCTGCTTATGAGCGCATTGGTTTTCTAACAAGGAAGAGGGGGGTGAACGTGGGCTTGGATTCTGGTGGATTATTTTTAAGAGTAGGTGTAGTGTAAAAGAAGGGATGATTGTTTGTTTTTTCTTGTGTAATCGAGTGCAAATGAAGTAGCAAATTGGTAAAGAAGGCATTAGAAAAGGAAGGTTGTATTAATCAGGACAAGGCATAGGAAAGGGCACAGGGAGCATAGTGTCGGCTAATTTATCTCAGTTCTGAGGTGGGTTAGGGAACAGTCTTCATTGGTTCCACTGGAAACCACAAATCCCAAGTCCTTCCGTCTCTGTCATACGCATTACGCACGCATTGCACATAGAGTATCCTATTGTTTTCTTACAAAATAAATGGTACGTTAACCATCTACGTAATTTTTTACATTTATCTTTTGATGTGATACAACCACGACGAATTATCCAAAAAGGCACACTCACAAGTCACAATTGTGCAATACTTATTACGTTTATGTTGAACCCATTCTATCAAAAGTAGTAGGGATTCGGGGATGCTGCGGGGAGCTTCCCTGCAGTGCGCGTACGGGGAGCCCAAAACGACGTCGTTTTGGGTGTGTTTAGCCTAAAACGACGTCGTTTATATCCAAAAATGTATTGCCCCAAAACGACGTCGTTTTTGGGGTCATTGCAATCGTTTTGGGTCGTTTGACCCAAAACGACGTCGTTTTTGGGGTCATTGCAACCCGGCAGTGACCCCGAATCCAAGTAGTAGAACTTCATACTACAAATTGTCTTCTTTCATTGAGTATCCTAGAAACAGTAAAGAAATTTATTTCAGCTTCCCAAAATGTGCAAGTCAAATTGAAAAATTAGATAATGTATTAACTAAGAAAATTTGGACGAGGTTTAAACTCTTCATTCTTACCACTGCAAATAATGAACACCGAGGATTGACTTAGTGGTTGAGACACTCTCTTAATAGCCATGATATTTAGATTTGAGTTTTACTACTCCACATCCCATTTCATAGGCCCTACGGTTGTCAAAAAAAAATAATCTTCACTCCTTTTAATTACAACTAATATGCAAATGTGCACTTTACATATAACTCTTAGGGCGTCATATAGTAACACCTTCTTTTCTATATACAGTATAGACGCTTTCATAAATAACAACAATAATTTTATAACTAAGCTTTGTAAAATGGTAAAACCACTGCATAAAAAGTCACAAAGTTTTATATTAAATCACAAACAAATATTCGTAACAAGTAACCCCAAGTTTGAAACCTATCACAAAATAATACAACTCCACATTTATTTATGATTACATAACTAAACCAAAAAAAAACATAAAATTTATAATTAACACCATAAAACTTCTAAACTTTCTATAGTACATACCATATGTACTATGGCTTTCTTTGTATAATACTCTATGACTCCGTTTGGTAATGCTTAAAAATTAAGTTTTTTTAAATTTACTACTAAAAAAGTTAAAAAAATTTAACTTTTTTATTTTTTTTAACTTTATTTTAGATAAAAATAAGCAAAAAAAAAAACTTTGATTGGCTTTTTTTATTATTTTAAACAAAAAAACAGCTAAAAAACTCAAATAAATTAATTCCAAACGGAGTCTATATATATATTTACATATTCTGAACTAGAATATTAAGCTTCATGAAGTTCGAAGTTGATAAGATTTTGTAGATGGGCAGATTTGGCCATGTGGAGACTTAAAATTTGGTATCAACCCCTTGTCAATGCTTTCTAGGTGTCAAATTTTGGGTGGCCTTGCAGACAACCTCAATCTTCGTAGATTTAGTCTGTTCAACTCCCAATTTACAAATGGACATGACTTCTCTGAGTCTAAAGCTTCGTTTGAAACAAATTTATTTTTGATTTATTGCTTAAATAAAACAAAAATATTGAAAGCTCGTTTAGTAGCTGACTTTTTTTTATTTTTTTGCTTTTTGTAAAATTTCAGACCAAAAAACGCTGAGAAAACTTTGCTTTTTTGCTTTTCCCTCGTTTAAATCACTGTAGCAAAGCTACATAAACTTTTAATAAAGTTTTACTTTATTTTGAAAATACTCTTGTCATTCCTTATTTACCCATCTTTGCTACTGTGTAGCCTCTCCAAACGCACATCTCCTCTCCAGTGGTTTTCTGTGAGATCTTCTCCTCGCGCAGATCTGTTCATTGTCTGCCGGAGATTGTTCGATCAGATCATCTCCTACTTTGATAAGATCAAACCCTTGTACTTTTAATTAAATCGAACTCTTCTATACATAAGAAAAATTCGCATCTCGTAACCTAGCAGAAACCAGCAAAACTACTTTTGATGGGGCATAAATCGATCTAGGAAAGGGAAGGGCTCGATTTTATACTGTGGGTTTGTATTTCCAATTCCGAATATAGAAAAAAGTTAAACTTTTTTAATTTTTTTTAAGTGGTGTCAAACGTCACATGATAGCTTTTTTTAAGATAGTTTTTCTATTGACTTATTTTAAGAAGTTTTTTTGCTTAAAATAAGCAATACCAAACGGAGCCTATGTCTCCGTGCAATTTAAGTATATTAAAATTTATTTTTGATAATTTAAAATATTTATTTTCTAAATTATATCGTAAATATAAATATAATAAAAAATTACGTTGATCGGATACAATTTAGTAATTATTC